>JAYESA010000002.1:168891517-168974270 GCA_036927795.1 Iris macrosiphon
GCGATACGCATTGGTGCAAGACCAAGGTATCCTAATTATATTGTTTGATATATTATCATAATATTTGACTTATATGTATATATACAAAAACATAATTTTCATATTAGAAAACTTGCGTATCTTAGGATACGGCTCTTTGAATGCACTGTTGTGTGTTAGCTTAGCTAGCTTAGCATAGTTTCATAGTATGTCGACTTAGTGACTTGGCATTAGACTCTTACAACCTAGAATTCACTGGTTTGACTTAGAAATGGCGTATCTGTAAACACCCTGATTTTCAGAATAAATTTTAATATAATATTCCCGGATTTTTGGTATTTTCTGGAAAAGAACCAAGGTAATTAAGAGTTAAGGATTTTTAAAATGCAGTTTATTGATATTAAAATATTATCGAAATAATATTTTATGGTGTAAAATAGAAAACCGGACGCAGGGTATTTTTCGGTGAATTTATTGGACTCCGGAGACGCGTTTAAAGCCTTAAAAACTTCTTGGGTGTTGAACCGAACCCAAACCCAACCCTAAACCAACCCAGGCTGAACCAAAATAGTAAACTGGGTCGGGTCGGACCTGAGCTAAACCCGACCCGAAACCCATTGGGAACCCTAGCCCCCCCCCCCCCCGCCGGATATACTGTAGCAGTATAAAATCGTCGCCCTCGACTTCCGTGTAGACTCCGCCGCCAGACCTCTAACCTCCTCTCCTTGCCGTCGTCGCAGACCCCCGCCGTTCGATCCCCCGCGTCTCACTCCTCCTCCACCGCTCTTCGGCATAGCCACTGACCCCAACCACCAGTTTTCCCTCATCCGCCCGACCTCGCCGCTGACCGAACTCCACGACCACCACCCTCGTCCAGAAACCCCTCTACGCTTCCTTCCTCGACATCACCACCGGGCCGCCCCGACCCAGAACCCTCAATCTTCCCTCTCCGGTCTGCTGCCCACAGCAGCTCCACCCCGCTGCCGAGCCGCCTCCGCCGCAGCGCCCAGGCGAGCCGCCTCCGCTCAGCATGACAAGCCTCCATCCGCCAACCCGAGCATAGCCCCTCTCCGACGGTTCGTCGACGGAATCCTGAACCCTAGTCTGGACACAGCAACCCGATACGCAGGACACGGAGTTGATGCTCGGACGCGTGAAAACTCAGATTCACGGAGCCCTATTCAGGTACCGTTTTCTCTCACCTCGTAACTCTGTTTTAGTTTTTGTCAGTTGCTACGCGTAGACTGTATAACCCTCTCGGTGCCCGTGCAACCCGCTCGGTGTATCGCATCCTGTGGTGATCGCACACCGCGATCCAAAAACAGGAAAAATAATACCCTGTTTTATCCCGGAACTGAGTGTGCCCCTCCAAACGGGACGACTTGGTCGCACGCGGTCTATACCAAAGCGTGCGCGACGTTGATACGATTGTGTGGGATTTCACAGAAATCGATTCGGATGTGCGTGCACCCCGGAATCAACGCGTATCCGCCGACAATACCCCGTATCCGTCCTTTCTGAAACATGCTGTAACTTTGTGTATACACGACGGATCGAGACGAAACTTGCGCCATCGGACTCGTAGCAATACGCTGGTCCTGTGACCCAAGTTTGGTCCGATTCTGAGAACGTTGACAAAATCGTGTATCGTGGGCCCCACAAGCTCCACTCGACGGGCAATTTTGTGATCTGCTCATCGGAATCCAATTCTGGAAGTTCTGTTGGGTTCGTATCATCGTTCCTGACTTGTAGACACTGAGTTTAAGGAATTTGGAGACCTTTGACCCTGACCCACTTTTCGGTGCAAAGTGGCCCACATGGGGACCCCAATTTGGCCCGGAAATGTCCTTTTTGCCCCTGTGTCCAAATTGGACGTAAGAACAGACATTTCTAGCTATTTGACATCTTCTGAGACGGTTGGTGATGTTTATTACAGCTTTTGGAGGAGTACCCACAGGATCTACTGATACCGGGACGATTGTGGATATTCAAACATCAGGCAAGTGTACCTTGCCAAACTCTGCAGTATTGTTATATATTTTTCTTGCTTTATTTATATTGCTGTGCATGCTCAACCTAGGATCGTGTGACGTACTTAGCGTCCGATTATTAGTCGGGTGCCAACACTGTACGCAGTGTTGGGTACTGTCATTTAGAGATGGACATTCGTGACACTTTATATTCTCGTACTTGTCTTATCAAGTACCATACGACCCAGGACACTTGACACTGTTCATGAGACAAGATATTCCCGAGATATTCATGGTGATTCTGTATAGGATACAAGACTTGACAGAGATACTATATTCATAGATACATATGACTTGTTGCATTAGTGATGATCCCGCTTGACATGGACATGAGACGTTATGGTCATGATATGCGTGGTTACATGGGATGGGGAGAGACACACAGGCTACATGCTGTTTTCTATATATATATACTACTATTGTGAGGCCGTAGACTCTCGTAGCAGATCTAGGTACATTACGTATTATTACCACTACCGGCTCCCCGACACAGAGCTTGTAGTGGCTCAGCCTGAGTACTCGTGTTGCTCTCACTTGCATTTTCACTTAGATGGTTACTTATTTGCCATATTTATTTCATTATCTGCTGCACTGCATTTATTTTGGCATGAGCTTTCTTGTACCTTGCTATGTCCCCTGAGGACCTGGATCCGGATTATATCCCCAGGATTTGAGGACGAGATCTATCCCGAGGTATACGGGACTGGAGCAGGAGCTGATCCAGGAGCTGTACCGCCATCCGAGGACGAGGTGTTAGCCGAGGACTTCTCCTGAGCATCCATGTTCATGCTCAGTATTTATTTACTTATTTCAGTCATTTATTTCTGGTCTGTTGAACCATTGTATCTGATATTTATCGGGTTGTTCCCCGAAGCACTTTGTGAGACTGGTTGATAATTTACATTTCTTATACTCTGTGGATCATATTTTATATCTTGTGTGGATGAGATTAATTGTGCATGTTATCATAGACTTGATTTTACAGCTTAAGTATGCCCTGATGGATCCATTAAATTGGGTTTGTCCATCGGTGCGTACCGCTGGCCATTATCACGCGTCCGATCTCTCGGTTTTTTGGGACTGGGGCGTGACATAGTTTTTGTGGTGGCCCATGCAGGTCTACGACTAAATTGTTAAGTTTCAACTTAGGGACCGAACCAGCCTGCCCTAAGAATATGATAAGTTATAGGATCTCATCCATTATTTAAACCATTATTGAACTCTATACCGAACTCGAAATTGTCACTTGATTTGCATCCTGTTTGATTTCTCTAAGCGTTCATACAGTTTATCTTTTGATTGCAGAGTAATGGATCCCAGGAACGGAGACGAGATTCCTTTGGATACACCACACGACGCTGTGGTTACTTATACAGACGGAGTGACCCCAGGGGATGGAGGACAAGCATCGCAGAGCGATCAGACCGGTCAGCCTAATCCAAGATTCCGGAGAGATGATATCCCACCTCCACCATAGTTCACTCCCCAGATGCCAATTTTTCCGCTCGGACAAGCCATGGACGGGCAACAGATGTTCCAGATGATGTATGCCATGATGCAAGTCCAGCAGCAGATTCAGCAAGAGGCCCATCGCCAGGAGGCAGAGTATCTAAGGACCAGCCTGGTATCCGCATTGGAGCAGGCAAATCCACCAACGAGGCGAACAACGACGGGATCTATCACCGATTTCAGTCATCTCAAGCCTCGTACATTTTTTGACAAAGAGGGGCCAACAGAAGTTCATGAATGGCTCACAAACATACAACATCAGTTGGAAGCCGCTGAACTTCCAAGAGAGAAGTGGATGACTGCAGTCAGAATGCAGTTAACTGAAAATGCACATAACTGGTGGTTAGCAGAAGAAAGGAGGCTCGGACAGGACCGAGTCACATGGGAAGAGTTCTCCAGACTCTTCCAAGAGATGTACATTCCAGCAGTTGTACGGTCAGATCTCAGAGACAAGTTCAACCGCCTCATCCAAGGCAGTATGACAGTGGAAGAATACAACGCGGAATTTATTCGCCTAAGTCGCTTTGCTCCAACATTGATCTCGACAGAGGAAGAGAAAGCTGAAAAGTTCTTTGACGGACTGAAGTTCGAGCTCCAGAGATTGATTGGCTCAGTCGCACCTACATCTTATACCGATGTCCTTGTAGCAGCACGACGCATGGAGCGCGTCACTAGAAGGGAGTCAAATCTGAAGAGGCCAAACACATCAGCACTATCCAAGACAGCACCTGGAGATTCTGCAAAACGATTCCAGAGGAGTATACCGGAGAGAGCAGCACACAGGGCCATATCTCTTCCTACCTGTCACCACTGCGGCAAGGTAGGACACATTGAGAGAGAGAGCAGGCGTAAGTTGGGACTATGTCTACTTTGCGGATCAGACCAACATCTATCCAGAGACTGCACTAAACATAGAGAGGAAGCACCGAGACTAGCCTTGCCTGCACCACGAACAGCTTATCCAGCAGTAGGAGCACAGTAGACAAGAGCTGGAGGAGTTAGACCACCAGCTATAGGGGGCTACCAGCAGAGACCACTACTGGCACCACAGGCAGCCCTATTTCAGCAGCAGCAGCAGAGAGGTCCAGCTCAGGGAAGAGGCCAGGCATTCACATTAGCTGTTGAGCAGGAAGCTACTGCAGGCGAGGTTATCGCAGGTACTATTTTAGTAGCTTCATTACCAGTTGTAGCATTATTTGATTCTGGAGCATCGCATTCATTTATAGCAGCTAGCTTTGTAGCCACCCATAGAGTAGCTACTGCACCCCTTCCGAAGATGAAGAGAATTCTTACGGGAGGTAGAATTATTCTGGTTAGTGACGTCTGTAGATCATGTTCTGTAGTAGTTTGTGGAAGAGAGATGCGAGCTCAATTTCTGATATTTTCCATGCCGGATTATGATGTCATACTTGGTATGGACTGGTTAAGTCAGTACCATGCGACTCTTAATTGCCGCCTTAGGCGGGTTATATTTAGACCGCCTGGACATCCAAAATTTGAGTTTCTTCGAGGAGCAGTAGAGCAAGGAGTTCAGCCTACTCTTAGGGTACTATATGTAGAAGGGAAGACAGGTTACCCAAGAATCATATCGGAATTTGTGGACGTATTTCCTGATGATCTTCCAGGTTTACCCCCTGATCGGGAAATAGAATTCAGAATAGACTTAACTCCAGGAGCAGCGCCTATCACTTCATCAGTATATCGACTAGCACCAAAGGAGTTAGTGGAGTTGAAAGAACAGGTTGATGATCTTCTGGAGAAGGGTTTCATTCGGCCCAGTATTTCACCTTGGGGAGCACCCATATTGTTTGTGCCAAAGAAGGATGGAACAGTACGGTTATGCATTGACTACAGGGCACCGAATGCTGTGACCATCAAGAACAGGTATCCCTTACCACGCATTGATGATCTATTCGATCAGTTGAGTGGTGCAAGGGTATTCTCGAAGATTCACCTACGATCCGGCTATCATCAGATCAAAGTAAGGAAGGAAGACATCCCGAAGACAACTTTCAAGACCAAGTATGGACATTATGAGTTCTTGGTGATGCCGTTTGGTTTAACCAATGCGCCAGCAGTGTTTATGAGTCTAATGAACAAAGTCGTCCATCAGTTCTTAGATAAATTTGTGGTTGTGTTTATCGACGACATTCTCATATATTCCAAGAGCCATGAAGAGCACGAGGAGCATCTCAGAATCGTGTTAGAGACCTTGAGACAGGAGAAGTTATACGCTAAACTCAGTAAGTGTGAGTTCTGTATGGATAAAGTGCCTTTCTTGGGACATATCATTTCAGGAGAAGGACTTTCAGTGGATCCAGAGAAAGTTGCGGCAATAGAGACTTGGCCTACACCCACATCAGTTGCAGAGGTGAGAAGTTTTCTCGGACTTGCGGAATATTACCGAAGGTTTGTAGAAAATTTCTCGAGGATTGCAGAACCGATGACGAAGCTGACACGTAAAGACCAGGAGTTTATATGGACAGAAGACTGCCAGAAGGCTTTTGAAGAATTGAAGAGAATATTAACAACAGCACCTGTCTTGACTCTTCCTTCGGGGTCAGGAGGTTTTATTGTTTACAGTGATGCATCAGGCAGTGGATTAGGATGTGTTTTGATGCAACATGGCAAAGTCATTGCCTATGCATCAAGACAGTTGAAAGTCCACGAGAAGAACTATCCAACATACGATCTGGAGCTAGCATGTCACGACCCGTACCCGATGTAAGGATACTAGTCGGAAACAACGCCCAGCCTACGCCGCAGAATCGGCGGTAGAATGCTGTCTAGATAGTCTATCTAAAGTAATGAACCACCAATAATGATAGAATACTCAATCACAGAACTAAGATAGAATGAGCACGAAATCAGATAAGAATAGAATAGTCACCATACAACTCATGAGTTTAAAATAATACATCAATGAGTATAAAGAGTAACAAAAATAAGCTGGAGACAAATCCAGTACAAAAGAAAACTATCATACTACAAAGCTACACTCCAGGGTCAACTGTCTCAGTTGGGATAAGTCCCTCTTGAGCCAGGGTCTCAGAATCTAAACCCACGACATCCTGGGGTCCATAATAGGTAGGGTACTCCTCAGTGTCATCTGGAAAAATATATCCAGTCAGGAAAGGAGCAGAGTACATCTCTAACAGCAGTTCTAATCCATGATAAAAACTATGTAACAGTAAATAGCTGTGGATAAACAAGATGCACAAAATAGATACAAGAGATATATAGACAATAAGTAAATACTGGAAAGAAATACAATAATGAATAATATGCCAATGAAACAATAATACTAATGACTAAGTGTGTGAGTACTAGCTTAACATGTGATCGGCTTGGACAAGATACAATGCGGCCTGGCTAATCATACGTGCGGTGCATGATCAACACTATTCGCTTACCAATACTTTATTCAATAGGGATTTGATCACATATCTATACTAATACTCCCCACCCCCAACTGGTATAATAGATCCAACCACGGTATGCTATGGCACTAGATTCCCCAAGAAGAGAGCAACTCCTCCTGAAAATCGGTGTCTGTACATGTACAAGATAACCAATGAAACAATACTTGCACCATATACACCATATACCAAGGAATAACATCTCATGACGAGATCCGGATATACCAATCCGTGTAACCATAGTGTCAAGAGAACATGTATATCTACACTAGATACAACGAACATAGAGGATATCATAAAAGAGAAACTATCAGAGAATGTACTCGCCTGAAGTCCAATAAAAAGTCTCACAGATGTCTGACTCGGTGCCTCGAAGACCTAGATATGGAATACCACATTAATACAAGGTCCCAGAAAGAGAACAAGTCAAACTAGTCAACTTCTAGGTCAATAAATCAATTCTAAGTTAAAAGTCAACTATGGTCAACTCTAAAGTCAACTAAAGTCAAACATGGTCAAACCAAGTTCAACCTCACAAGACATCTATATAAAATAATATAGAATAAAAATACAACAATTAGGAATCAAGGTTTGATCCCCATTGGTACCCACACAAAGTATACTAATAATACAATATAATACACTCTAATATAATGTATATACAAACCAATATTTATACAAATAAAATAATATATCACTACTAGTATTATACTACACAAAAGCACATATATATACATATATATATATACAATTATAATATATAAAATATAATTTTAAATCTGCCAATTTATCACTGAAACAGTGAACTAAAATACAAATATATAAAATAGACTTATAGTGACAGTCTGACTGTCACAGAAGAACTGTCACAGAAAAGCCGAATAATAAACCACTGCTGCCTCGGATTTGCTGACAGTTAAACTGTCGCAGAAAACTGTCACAAAAAATTGCTGCGTTTTCCCGTCGCTGCATTTAATGACAGAACTGTCATTAAATGCCCAAAAGCTACAGCGGCTGCTGTAACCGAACTATATAATGACAGTTTTCAACTGTCATTAAACCTACTGTTACCAAAAGTAAACTATATATATATAAATAAATATATATAAAAACATAAATATATAAAACAATATCTATATATATAAAATAATTAATATAAATATATACACTTATATTTATATACACATAACTTACAAATTTAAATATTAATAATTACTAGACACAATGCACATATTAATGTACATATTTTACATGGCTAGAAACACACATAAAAATACATTCATTAATATACAAATAATTATATAATAATTATAAATAATATAATTACACATAAATATATTTTACAAAACCTTTATGTATAATTTATTTTATTAACATAAGTACATATATAATTGCATGCAAGAAGCTACATATATATATATATATATATATATATATATATATATATATATATATATATATATATATATATATATATATATATATATATACATCACATTAGAACACATAGAAATATATAGATCTATGCTACAATAAATACCATAATAAATACACTAAAATAATATATAATATCTATATATATTTACTAATTATAAATGAAGAATTTAAAGCATAAATAATTAGATCTACACATAAACACACCAAATTGGAAAGTTTCACACCGTATCCCACTAGATCTAGGATACGCATGTGACACGAGTCCAACACACAACCAAATGTACCCCGAAGGACACAAACAAGTCACAAATAATATTTATGAATAAATCAAAGTGTCAAAAGTAGATCTATGTGTCCGTGTCAAAATACGACATGTACAAAGCCCCGTGTCGGAGGGAAACCCCCAAAATGACACGTATCACCAAATAGTTGGGATACGAACCACATGTACCCAAATATGGACACGACACAAGCCCCAAACATATAAGCACATGCCCAATTGATCTATAGGATCAATTGACACACACAACAAAATATAAATTCGGAATTCCAACAAAATTGATACAAAAAGTACCATAACTTTCTCCATGGGTCTCCTATGAACATAAAACAAAGTCCTATGGGTAGTACATACATATGGGTTAATTTTACATGATTAAATCTCAGATTTAGAAGCTATTTTAATGGGAAAAACTGAATTATACCTATTGGGAGATGGATTCCCAATGAAACCTCCAATTGAGATGAACTTGCTTCCAAATTATAGATCATTGCTCCTCTTTGTAGATCCTTGCTTCCTCCTTCTAGATCCTTGCTTCTCAACTTTCTAATGGTGAATTGGGAAGAATTTGGAATGAATTTGGTGGGGAATTGGAATGGGAATGGAGGGAATTTGGGAGTGGGAAATTCTAGATCTAGATTTGGAATGAGAATGAGAGGAGAGGGAAATTTCCCCCCCCTCTAATATAGGCCGGCCATGCCCCCTTCCCCAAGCAATTGTAAAATATCCAATGTACCCCTTGGGGCCTCTCATGAAGAAATAATTAAGTAAGGAAGCTTCTAGTCTAATTATTTAATTAATTTAATCCATCTCCTTAACTATGGGCTTTCTAAATGGGCCAAATCTAACTATTTAATTCATGTTGGTCCATGGGTCCAAACTACACTAGTTGGGTCTACTAAAATAAGTCCAAAATAATTAAATAACATCCAACAATAATTAAATAATACAACAAAAATTATTTACCATGCACAATATTTATTTAAATAGGAAATTACTAAAATACCCTTTTCCTAAAATGTGGTAGTGACATAGCAGCAGTTATATTTGCATTGAAGATTTGGAGGCACTACCTTTATGGGGAGAAGGTAGACATTTTACAGATCACAAAAGTCTGAAGTATGTATATACTCAGAAGGAGCTTAACATGAGGCAGAGGCGTTGGCTTGAATTAATGGTTGATTTTGACATAGATCTGCAGTACCATCCGGGAAAGCGAATGTCGTGGCAGATGCCCTCAGCAGGAAGCCTACGGCTTATTTCTTGACGATGCAGCCAGAGTTATTAAGAGATCTACAGGAGCTTCAGATAGAGGTTATTTTACCAGGACAGAGCGGATTACTGGCTAATCTTGAAGTTAAGTCATCACTCGTGGAGAAGATTAAAGAGGCATTGCCCACCGATGCTAGATTTTGAAGACTGAAAGAGAGGACAGAAGCCGGCATGCAGACAGGACTTCGCATACACGAAGACGGGACATTGAGTTTTGGAAATCGCCTGTACGTTCCAAATGGAGAATTGAGACAGAAGTTAATGACTGAAGCACATAGCTCTATATACTCTGTTCACCCAGGAGGAACCAAGATGTACCGAGACTTGAGGCAGTATTATTGGTGGCATGGAATGAAAAGGGAGATTGCAAGATTTGTGGCCAAATGCTTAGTCTGCCAGCAAGTAAAGGCCGAGCATCAGAGGACTGCAGGTATGTTACAGTCGCTTCCTATACCAGAATGGAAGTGGGAACATATCACGATGGATTTTGTCACAGGATTTCCAAGGAGCCCCAGCGGAAGAGATGCAGTATGGGTTATCGTGGATAGACTCACTAAATCGGCACACTTTTTGCCATTTAGAGTTGGACAATCCACAGAGGCACTAGCCGACATGTATATGCGACAAATCGTCAAATTATATGGAGTGCCTGTTAGTATTGTATCAGATCGAGATTCAAGATTTACCTCTCATTTCTGGAGAAGCATGCAAGAGAGTCTGGGCACCAGACTCAAATTCAGCACGGCTTACCACCCACAGACAGATGGCCAATCGGAGCGCACCATTCAGATCTTGGAGGACATGTTGCGATCATATATGCTAGACTTTGGGGGATCTTGGGAAGATCATTTGCACTTGGTGGAGTTCTCCTACAACAACAGTTATCAGGCCAGCATTCAGATGGCACCATTCGAGACATTATACGGAAGGAAGTGCAGATCGCCTATATGTTGGAGTGACGTTGGTGAACGTCAAATACTGGGTCCAGAATTGATAACGCAGACAGTGGAAAAGGTGAAACAGATTCAGAATTATCTACGAGCAGCTTAGGACAGACAGAAGCATTGGGCAGATACGCACAGACGTCCCCTAGAGTTTAAAGAAGGAGAGCACGTGTTCTTGAGGATTTTGCCCACTCGTGGTACTATCAGATTTGGGAGCAGAGGCAAGTTGAGCCCAAGGTATATTGGGCCATTTGACATTCTAGAACGCGTTGGTGAGGTAGCTTATCGTCTTGCATTACCACCATCCTTAGAGGGAGTGCATGACGTATTCCACGTCTCACAGCTGCGAAGGTACGTGACCGACCCAAGTCACGTAGTCGATCATTCAGAGATCGCAGTAGGCCCAAGCTTGAGATATGAAGAACAACCAGTTGGCATCCTCGACGTCAGTGAGAAGACATTGCGGGGACAGACAATCAGACTGGTTCGTGTAGCATGGAAATATCATTCTCCTGGAGAATCGACCTGGGAACGAGAAGATAGTATGCGCCAGCGTTACCCCCACTTGTTCGAGGAGGCAGTTGTAAACTAAGCAACCTTGTATTTCCATAATTCTTTCTTTAGTAGCTTATTCTTTGATTGCGAGGACGCAATCCTTTTAAGGAGGGAAGATTGTAAACACCCTAATTTCCAGAATAAATTTTAATATAATATTCCCAGATTTTTGGTATTTTCTGGAAAAGAACCAAGGTAATTAAGAGTTAAGGATTTTTAAAATGTAGTTTATTGATATTAAAATATTATAGAAATAATATTTTATGATATAAAATGAAAAACCGGACGCAGGGTATTTTTTGGTGAATTTATTGGACTCCGGAGACGCGTTTAAAGCCTTAAAAACTTTTTGGGTGTTGAACCGAACCCAAACCCAACCCTAAACCAACCCAGGCTGAACCAAAACAGTAAACTGGGTCGGGTCGGGTCGGACCTGAGCTAAACCCGACCCAAAATCCATTGGGAACCCTATCCCCCCCCCCGCCGGATATACTGTAGCAGTATAAAATCGTCGCCCTCGACTTCCGTGTAGACTCCGCCGCCAGACCTCTAACCCCCTCTCCTTGCCGTCGTCGCAGACCCCCGCCGTTCGATCCCCCGCATCTCACTCCTCCTCCACCGCTCTTCGGCATAGCCACTGACCCCAACCACCAGTTTTCCCTCATCCGCCCGACCTCGCCGCTGACCGAACTCCACGACCACCACCCACGTCCAAAAACCCCTCTACGCTTCCTTCTTCGACATAACCGCCGGGCCGCCCCGACCCAGAACCCCTCGATCTTCCCTCTCCGGTCTGCTGCCCACAGCAGCTCCACCCCGCTGCCGAGCCGCCTCCGCCGCAGCACCCAGGCGAGCCGCCTCCGCTCAGCCTGACAAGCCTCCCTCCGCCAACCCGAGCACAACCCCTCTCCGACAGTTCGTCGACGGAATCCTGAACCCTAGTCTGGACACAGCAACCCGATACGCAGGACACGAAGTTGACGCTCGGACGCGTGAAAACTCAGATTCACAGAGCCCTATTCAGGTACCGTTTTCTCTCACCTCGTAACTCCATTTTAGTTTTCGTCAGTTTTTACGCGTAGACTGTATAACTCTCTCGGTGCCCGTGCAACCCGCTCGGTACATCGCGTCCTGTGGTGATCGCACACCGCAATCCAAAAACAGGAAAAACAACGCCATATTTTACCCCGGAACTGAGTGCGCCCCGCCAAACGGGACGACTTGGTCGCACGTGGTCTATACCAAAACGTGCGCGACGTTGATATGGTCGTGTGAGATTTTGCAGAAGTCGATTCGGATGTGCGTGCACCCCAAAATCAACGCGTATCCGCTGACAACGCCCCGTATCCGTCCTTTCTGGAATATGCTGTAACTTTGTGTATACACGATGGATCGAGACAAAACTTGCGCCATCGGACTCGTAGCAATACGCTGGTCCTGTGACCCAAGTTTGGTCCGATTCTGAGAACATTGACAAAATCGTGTATCGTGGGCCCCACAAGCTCCACTCGACGGGCGATTTTGTGATCGGCTCATCGGAATCCAGTTCTGAAAGTTCCGTTGGGTTCGTATCATCGTTCCTGACTTATAGACACTGAGTTTGAGGAATTTGGAGACCTTTGACCCTGACCCGCTTTTCGGTGCAAAGTGGCCCACATGGGGACCCCGCTTTGGCCCGGAAATATCCTTTTTGCCCCTGTGTCCAAATTGGACGTAAGGACATGCATTTCTAGCTATTTGACATCTTCTGAGACGGTTTGTGATGTTTATTACAGCTTTTGGAGGAGTACCCACAGGATTCACTGATACCGGGACGATTGTGGATATTCAAACATCAGGCAAGTGTACCTTGCCAAACTCTGCAGTATTGTTATATATTTTTCTTGCTTTATTTATATTGCTGTGCATGATCAACCTAGGACCGTGTGACGTACTTAGCGTCCGATTATTAGTCAGGTGCCAACACTGTACGCAATGTTGGGTACTGTCATTTAGATATGGACATTCGTGACACTTTATATTCTCGTACTTGTCTTATCAAGTACCATACGACCCAGGACACTTGACACTGTTCATGAGACAAGATATTTTCGAGATATTCGTGGTGATTCTGTATAGGATACAGGACTTGACAGAGATACTATATTCATAGATACATATAACTTGTTGCATTAGTGATGATCCCGCTTGACATGGACATGA
This sequence comes from Iris macrosiphon, assembly GCA_036927795.1. Classification (NCBI taxonomy): domain Eukaryota; kingdom Viridiplantae; phylum Streptophyta; class Magnoliopsida; order Asparagales; family Iridaceae; genus Iris; species Iris macrosiphon. Next base: position 168,905,145 of record JAYESA010000002.1, read on the forward strand.
GACGTTATGGTCATGATATGCGTGGTTACATGGGGTGGGGAGAGACACACAGGCTACAGGATATTTTCTATATATATCTACTACTATTGTGAGGCCGTAGACTCTCGTAGCAGAGCTAGGCACATTACGTGTTATTACCACTACCGGCTCCCCGACACAGAGCTTGTAGTGGCTCAGCCTGAGTACTCGTATTGCTCTCACTTGCATATTCACTTAGATGGTTACTTATTTGCCCTATTTATTTCATTATCTACTGCACTGCATTTATTTTGGCATGAGCTTTCTTGTACCTTGCTATGTCCCCTGAGGACCTGGATCCGGATTATGTCCCCAGGATTTGAGGACGAGATCTATCCCGAGGTATACGGGACTGGAGCAGGAGCTGATCCAGGAGCTGTACCGCCATCCGAGGATGAGGTGTTAGCCGAGGACTTCTCTTGAGCATCCATGTTCATGCTCAGTATTTATTTACTTATTTTAGTCATTTATTTCTGGTCTGTTGAACCATTGTATCAGATATTTATCGGGTTGTTCCCCGAAGCACTTTGTGAGACTGGTTGATGATTTACATTCCTTATACTCTGTGGATCATATTTTATATCTTGTGTGGATGAGATTAGTTGTGCCTGTTGTCGTAGACTTGATTTTACAGCTTAAGTATGCCCTGATAGATCCATTAAATTGGGTTTGTCCATCTGTGCGTACTGCTGGCCATTATCACGCATCCGGTCCCTCGGTATTTTGGGACTCGACACAGAGATCAACCACAGAGATCAACCACTTAAGTATGCCCTGATGTTAAGTGTTGATTTGTGTATTTGTGTGTGCTTGAGTGAGTGGTGGGGGGGTACTCGACACAGAGATCAACCACTGTGTTCAGTGGCACACTTCAGTGAAGACACAGAGATCAACCACTGTGAGCAGTGCACTTATATCAATAAGAACCGCAGCTGCAGCAGAGGCTAAGCGAGGAAGAGATCAACAGCTATGCAGAGACTGCTGCAGGGATTAAAGAGATCAACAGCTATGCAGAGACTGTCGCAGGGATTAAAGAGATCAGCAGATGCAGAGACTACTGCAGGGATTAAAGAGACAACAGCTGCAGAGACTGCTGCAGGGACTAATGAAGGCAGCCAGCAGCTTGAGCACATCAGAGTGCTCATGTAGCCAATGCAGGAAGCTCGGGCAATGGAGGGTAACTGTATAATTGCACACAGTTTAGAGTGAGATACTGTGCAGTTCAGTGGATGATATTTCAGGTACCACAGTGTATCAGGCATTGTGTATCAGTGTCTGCATTCTGTGCAGTTTTAGTATCCTAGGATACGGCTCTTTGAATGCACTGTTGTGTGTTAGCTTAGCTAGCTTAGCATAGTTTCATAGTATGTCGACTTAGTGACTTGGTATTAGACTCTTACAACCTAGAATTCACTGGTTTGACTTAGAAATAGCGTATCGACCTAGAATTGCATCAACTTTACTTATTTTATTATTGAACCTTGTATTGAGGCAACATACCATATATAGGTTGTGAGACACCAGCTTGGGCATCGAGACACACACTTTGCTCAGGACTTCAGGCGAGTACATTTCTCTGATTGCTTTTAATTCATAATATTGTATATATGCATGTTCTAGAATTGTATACATTGACTCCCGATACAGTGATTTCACGGACTGGTGCTATATGATCCCGTACGGAGGTGTTATCCCCTACCGTGTTCAACGGGTACCCAGTCACATGTATTTATCGTATGCATCGGGTATTGACTTTTATGTGCTTCTTGTGCATCCACTATTTCGTGTGCTAGTGTGACTATATCGTGATCATGTACGTAACGTATCGTGATTGGATCCATGAGTATTGGTTGGGAAGGGAGAGTAGGAGTTAGTTATGTGATCAAAGCCCTCTTGATCTCATGTGCATATCGATTATACACCTCACGTATAATGGAGTTACCTTTATACCTCATGTGCAACCTAAACCGATCACATAACGAACTTGCACTCTAAATCACGTAGCTAGTATTCTTGTTCTCTACTTGCAGTTTATTTCTCGTACTTACCTTCTAGTTCTTATTGTGCTTATTGTCTGTTCACCCTGTATTGTATATTCTTTCTACTTGTGCATCTTGTATCATTTTTCTATTGCTTGTTATATATGCTCGATTATGTATTTGAAACTACTTTCAGAGGTATGTACTTCGCTCCAATCCTGACTGGATATATTTTTTAGATGATTGTCTAGAGGAGCTGTGTCCTACGTATTACGGCCCTCGGGAGGGTGAGACTTTAGAGGATACTACCCTAGATCCAGAGGACATAGTACCAGTGACCGAGGAGGTTTGGTTTATGTTTGTGATCTTGTATTAGACTATTCTTTTGTTGAGATTCACAGATGTACTATTATTTCATATTGTGGATTGTATCTTTATTTCCTTCGCTATTCCATTTGTGCATTATTCTTTCTTAGTTTGTTTTATGATTGAGATTAGTTATACTTGTGAGATACCATATTGCTCCTCCGTTTAGAGTTGAGATGATTGACAGGTACCATATTATATTGTTGAGATGTTAGATAGTTAGAAATGACCCAGACAACGTTCTACCGCCGATTCTGCGGCGTAGGCTGGGCGTAACCACGTACTCGTGTCCAAATATCTGGGTGCTGGTCGTGACACAAAGTTTACTCAAAGTTAATATGGACATGATAAACTTTTGTTTGTGGACTTATTACCCATGACGTACCTTAAGTACGGATAATAAGCTGAAATAACTGACACTATTGGGGGTTATACGAACGTGATAGTAGAAAGTCGATAGGCTAGAATGTTTGCTCAGAGATAATATGGACATAAAAAACTCTTGGTTATGGACTTATTACCCTTGGCGTACCTTAAATACGGACAATAAGCTGAAATGACTGGCACTATCAGGGGTTATACAAACATGATAGTAGAAAGTCAATGAGCAGAACATTACTCAGAGGTAACATAGACATGGCAAAGTTTTGACTCTGTAGGGATAGAGGAGAGGAGTAGTTCAGAGGTAATATGGACATGAACCATCTTTTTCTCTATTGGAGAAAATAAAGGAAAGTAGTTCAGATGTAACGTGGACATGAACTTGGGGGACCATTTTCGATCCAGACTGGGGATCGTAAATGAGATGTCTTGGAAGCGACTGGGCTTCAAGGACACACATTTTTGCTGGAGGAAATCAAGTTTTGGTGGTCTCAACGAGAACATTTCTCTGGACCTGAGAACTGCTCCACTGGGGAACTCTAGAGGACCTATTATCTGTTGTGTATTCAAGACTTCTGAACACAGACAATAGGTTTGGCACGGAATCATGGAGGAACACAAATCCCCTTATGCATTTGCACTTGCTGGGGATAACAAAATATAAATACTATACATTTTGAATTTATCTGCTGGGGATGGGAAGTACTAGTTTAGATGTTGTGCTTTTTGAGGAATGTGTCCTTGATCGACATCATTAGCAAATCTTTATTAGGCTTTGTGAACCTGAATGCATTTATTGAAACAAGGAGATATTGTCCTTGATAAAAGGTTGGATCGAGGAAACATTGTCCTTGGTGAGATCGAGAAAATATTGTCCTAGATGAAGCATTGGTTCGAGAATATACTATCCTCGATTAAAAGTTCAGATCAGCTCTTGTTTGTGGACAGAGTCTGGGGCTCGAGCTTTACGGACAACAGTCTTGCTGGGGAGATAACATGTGCTAGTGCCTTCGTATCCCAGCCCACTGCGAGTGCTGTTATAATACTTATCGGATTGTATAGGAATACACCGTCCTTTACCAAAATTTAGACCTTCAGCTTTCTGGAGATCATAGCCCATCTTCTGTATAAGACAGAGTGACTGTTGGCTGTAATGATAAAACTGTGGCAGCTCATCATTTGTTGCACCGGATACTACCGATGCTTTGGCTTATGCGAACGGGGAGTCAGGTGTAAAGGAATGTTGTCATGTACATATGAAGGAGTTGGTTGAACTGTGCACGTAGGATCACTGCCACGTGTGCATGATTGCTTGTTACACCAAGGACCACTGCTCATTACGTGTATATCCATAATATGCAGAGGGACACTGCCTGCTGCTGGAGATTTATTACGTCGAGAAGCACTATCTCGCCGTTGTTGATGAGTCGTACTAGGCTTGGCACTCGTGCACAAGGAGGCTTATTGAGCTGCGCTGAGCATCCGAAGTCTACAATTTGCATTTTCTGAGGAAAAGATCATGAGACACGGCCTGCATTTTTTTCCTTTTGACCTGGTCGTTGAAGGTTCTACTTGTTGTGTCAGGTCTTGAGCAGTGTCAGGGTAAACCTACATGACCTCACCTCTTGGAGTTGTGAGTGGTACTAAGCCTGCAACTATGTTCTCCATGACAGTCTTGTTTTCAAAGTCGAGGATGAGCACCTCAGCATCGATCAGCTGCTGGATACGCCTCTTTAACACAGAGCAGTCTCTAGTTGGATGATGGACGTACCGATAAAAGAGGCAATACATTGGGTCATCGACCTTGTTAGCTTCTTCAGGGCGTCTGATGTTAGGTAGGTGGAGTTTGTTGCCCTTTATCAGTACATTAAAGATTTCGATGACGTCGTCATTATCGAAGGAGAAAGTCCCCTTTGGCTTTTGGGCTTCCGATTTATGAGTCGCTCTGTCCTCAGGGAAGGCCGATAATTTTACATCATCTTCGGACTCGGAGGGAATGTTATCCCCAGCTTTAGATGATGCTCTGGCTTGTCGAGGGTGACTACCCCCAGACCTATCATTATCTATTTTCTGGGAATCAATGTCCTCACGGAATGATGGGTTGGTGTGGATCACAAGAAGATTGCTACTCCCGGCTTGCAGAGTTACTGCAGACCCTAAGAGTGGTGGGACCATGTTCGTCTTGATCTTCAGTATTTTTTGTGCCAAAGACTGCATTATCGTGCTCATAGTCTACATCGAAGTACTTAAAGCCTGCATTATAGCTTTGAGCGCTTCAATGCATTATTGATTGTTTGATTCTGCGCCATACTCGTCTCCCGCCATATATACTGGCATTACATGGGATGAGGTGGATGGGAAGGTTGATGCTTCACTTTTTGTCTCTGCTGTCTGAAGATCACTGTCCTCAGGAAGAGTGGATAGCGTTTCATCGCTTTCATGGTTGGAGGGATTGCTACCCCTAGCTTCAGTTGCAGAAGGATTGCTACCCCCAGCTTCAGTTACGGAGGGATTGTTACCCTCAGCTTCAGTTGCGGAGGGACTGCTACCCCCAGCTTCAGTTGCGGGCTCGTCCTGGATTGCATGGCTACCCCTAGTCAAGTCATCTTTTGTATGCAGAGGTTCACCGTCCTCTTGGCTGTCTTCCATGTACGGAGGTTCACTGTCCTCTTGGAAGGATAGATTGTTGTAGAATACCAGAAGATTGCTACCCCCAACTTTGGTTAAAGCTTGGCTCGGGGTGGCACGACTACCCCGAGCTTTAGTTCTGGAGCGAGTGCCTAGGAATGCTCCCACGACGGGCACTTGTTTTCGAATCCTTGGGCAGCTTTGTAGCATACTAGCCGACACCCTTAGGTTATGTGAGTTTTTTTAGATCTTCTTCATATGAGAAGACTTCCATGTTGAGCAACACGAGGCTATGTGCAATTCCTCCTCATCATGAAGGGATCTCCAGGGCCGTCGCCGGACTGGTGTTGCAGGCTGCAGCCGCTCAAACACCGACCGCCTGGCCGGAGAAACTGGTGCTTTGGAGCAACAAAAGTTTATGGTGGCACATGTGTGTCTGCCATTGGACACGTCGTGTGGAAGAGTAGCTTCCCTCATCTTACACTTGTGACTAATCACATCACGTAGATCGGACGATGGAAGCTTCGCTCTCACCCCTATTTCATGCGTTCGGGTATACCTTACGCACGAAGGAGGGAGTGGAATATTTTCTTCCTGACCCAGTTCTTCCATGGAAACTGCAACTAGATCATTAGTGGAAGACTTGTTGCAAGATGGACCCTTCATATACACGCGGTTAGACCCTTCACATGGGCCTATCATCTAGATATCTTTTCTCTGACTTGGTTTAGGTGCAACTATGGCATCCAAGTGGTTTGGGAAAGTCTCCAAGGGTCGACCCACTTCCGACGCATGAGCACCTGGGTCTTCTCTATAGAGTCTTCCATTTGAAGCACGCGTTACAAGCAGCGATGCATGCTTCTGGGGAACTAGTTGCGCAGCCCCCTGAACTCGCATGGCTCGAGATGTTTTGGATTTCCTTGAACTAGCGTTCCTAGGCGCATAGTACAGGAAATCCAGAGTTAGGGAACACGTGTCCCTGTTGGTAGCAGCCTTGGTCGGAGGAGACCTCACGCGCTTGTGATCAGCGCATATCTTCTGTCCAGAATGGCACTAGATACGCTCATGCAAAGGCTTGGCGCATCTTTCTTTAGGTGCAGCTTCGGGCGGGAAGACATTATGTGCATCCAATGTATGCACATTGGGAGAAGGAGGATTCGCATCCACTGTATGCGCGTTGGGGGAGGAGGGATGCGCGTCAACTGTCGGCGCATCGGTTGAGACAGAATGCACGTCCACTGTAGGCACATTGGCTGATATTAAAGAGGGACTTGGGTTTAGCACACTGGCTTTAACGACCCCGCAAGCCTTAGGAGGTCGTACGGGCCTTGGCATGGATCTTGGTTTGTCGGTGAAGGATGGGTCAACCACTGGTGCGACTACGGCATGGGTTGACATTGCTTCGGATGACGACCTCGGGTTTGGCACAACAACACTGACGTCCCAAGTTTTGTGAGTCTTACGAGGTCTTACGGACCTTGTTGAAAAGCACGGCTTGTCCGTCGCATCCTCGAATGTCTGTTGGTCAAAGCGGACGACCAACATCATCTGCGTGAACCTAACTTGGTCACGTCAAATCGTGCCACCAACTTCTCCTTGGAGGAGAAGCTCTTCCCCAGCAGATTCGCTATTTTTGTTGACATCAAAAATCAGTGTAAAAAAAAGGGTGTTCTCTTTTTTATTATGATTTAGAGAAAGAGTACAAGAGAGTCCTAGACAAAGGATCTAAGTACAAAATTATCCGGGATAAGTGTGGCGAGGGAGATCAAGTCTGTGGTTGACTTCTTTACTCAGTTGACGATCCGGGACAAAGAAGGTTGACGAGGTGACGCTCATGTCTTCTTCTCCTGTAGAGGCGGCTGCTAGCTTCCTCTTTATTCTCGTGTATTTGGCATTAACGAGGTCCCCTTGCATGGGGGATAACACCCTCTATTTATAACCTTCAATAAGGCACAACGTAATTGCCTCTACATGGTTTGGATGGCGCATGATACTGCAGGCGAATGAAGACGGCGCATGGCACTACAGGCGCATGAGATTGTTGGAGGGAGCATGGCACTGCGAGCGCATGAGAACCTATTTGTGTGAGGGCGCATGGCACTGTGGGCGCATGAGAACCTACTTGTATGAGGGCGCATGGCACTGCTGGCGCATGAGAGTTCACTTGAATTATTGGCGCATCGGCCAGGATCCTTGAGACTCCAAGGAAAATTGATGGGGCGCATGAACCCGAGTCCCTATGGCGCATGGCACATGGTCACTTAGGCGCATGTAGTAGGGTCACTTTGGCACATGGAGCAAATTTTCCATGCTTCTACAGCCAACACAAAACTCTAAAGGCCTACGATGCAGATCTGCCTAATGTCGATGCCTATCTTGTGCAACTCGAAGTTGCTCTCTAATCTGCTTGACAACCTCTACTGTCTGCATGATTATATCAGGGCCTAACATCTTTCGCTCACCTATATCATCCCATGCTAATGGTGACCTGCACTTTTTTCTATACAACGCTTCGAAGGGTGCCATCTGGGTACACGTCTGGTAACTATTGCTGTACGAGAACTCAACGAGATAAAGATAATCTTCCCAAGACCCACTAAAGTCCAACGCTACAAGATCGTAGCGTATCTTACAAGCTCGTAGCATAGATTAAAACCAAAAAAAACTCATGAACTCCATAAAAACCCTAAGTTAGAAATATAGATTTGCACTAATCCATATACCAAATCCAAAAACTTCAAGTTCTAAAAGTGTTTAAAATCATGCAAAGAACATAATAATCAATTAATATGGAGGGTTTCTCCATCTTTCATGCAAGGTGTACTTGCCTGTGGAAAAGGGGAGAAAAAACTAAAGAGAGAGAGAGAAAGAGGAAGAAATGAAAAAGTGAAGAGAGAGAGAGAGAGAGAGAGAGAGAGAGAGAGAGAGAAAAGGTTGGATTATATATGGTAGGATTGAGGGTTGAACCAAGGGTTCTCATGACTTGAACCAACCCACAAAATGAACCATGAACCAGGTTAAATCAAAGAATGGATCTAGTCTTCATGCACATGCAACCATGCTAAAATAAAATACGTTCCAAATACGTATATCGGGAACGGGGAGTGACAATTAGCCAGGCCCTATCGTATTGTGCAAGTTCCCAAGTCGATCACGTGACAACACTAATACTTCAAAACACATAGATATTATAGTTCTTTCATGTCTATTTTATTTTTCATCGAGATACTCTCTATTGTTTTGTCTTCACTGTCTTCACTATTGTATATCAATTGCTGTCTATTTATTCTTTTCGTGCCGGTGTTGTGGAGAAGGCAATTCCACCTCCAGGATAGCCCGGAGACACGATGTGGGAAGAGGTTAAAGATTTATCAAGTGCTATCGAAGAGCCTACTAAGGGGTACAAGTGTGATGGATTTGGTCACACTCATAACTAGACAAAAATGAGCATATTCTAGGATCTGCCATATTGGAGCACCAATCTTATCAGACATAACCTTGATGTCATGCATATCGAAAAGATTATGTTTGACAACATAATTAATACTGTGATGGACGTAAAGGAGAAAACGAAAGACAATCCTAAGGCTAGGTCGGACTTAGAAGAAATATGCAGACATCATGCATTGCATTTGATAGAGGAAGAGAATGGAAAGTATAAGCAGCCTGAGACAATTTTCTCACTAGACAAGGAGGATAAAGGGAGGCTTTGTAGGTGGATTGATGGGCTAAAACTTCCAGACGGGTATATCTCGAATCTGAGAAGATGCATCGACCTGAAGGAGAACAAACTGACGGGTATAAAGAGCCACGGCTGTCACGTATTCATGGAGAGGTTAATTTCGATTGTATTTTAGGATTTCTTACCACATGTAGTTTGGGATCCATTGACAGAGCTTAGCATATTCTTCAGAGATCTTTGTTATATTAAATTGCTCGTCGATCGTCTAGAAAAGCAAGAGAAAGACATTACAATAACACTGTGCAAGCTCGAGAGGGTGTTCCCTCCTAGATTCTTTGACTCCATGTAATATTTGACAATTTATCTTTCCTATGAGGCCCGTATTGGTGGACTTGTAGGTTATCGGTGGATGTATTCGTTCGAGCGGCATTTGAACCACCTAAAGAGAAATATGAAAAATAAGGCACGGGTCCAGGGTTCTATTTGTGAAGCATATGTTCTCGAGAAGATTACAAAATTTTATTCAATGTATTTCAAGCCTTATGTTACTACTAATCGAACGAGAGCCCCGAGAAACGACGACGGGTACCGAAAATCTAATGATGCAATACTGAAAATATTCAATGTATTTGGAAAGCCTTCGAAAAAATAAAGAAAAGATTTATGAACGACGATGAACTAAGGGCTGCTTAGTTGTATATATTACTGAACTGTGACGAGGATGAACTGGAGAAGCTCGAGGGATAAGTAATTAATACGTCCATATTCATGTCATATCAATATAATAGTATACGCTATTATTATTAAACTAATTGGCCGATATTTTATTGTTATTTAGCATATTTAATGAAAAGGTCATGTCAAGTTGACCATACATAACAGATGAAGAAGTAGAACAAGAAATGAGACGTCATTTTCCTTCTTGGTTGAGTGCATATATAAGGAGCTCGATAATTACTTTTTGTATATGCACTTTATAAAATAATTAATGGAACGTTGAACTTAAAATTTCTTATCTTGTGGTATTTAGGTCGATCGTCTAGACGCAACACTTGAGAATGAATCTATTAGAACTCTATCTAAGGGGATAATTTATGCCGTCAAAATTTGGCCAAGCTATTGTGTAAATGGGTTTAGGTTCAAGTCAACAACTGTCCCAATCAGAGATAACTTTCTAGATCTTGATTCTACGAAAAATAGTTATTTGTGTATCAAACCTTCGAACTACAAAGATGTCGATATAGGCATTAATTTCTATGGCGTCTTATGGGAGATTGTGGAGCTGACATATAATTATGGAATAAAGCCTGCTAAGATCGTGTTATTCAAGTGTGAATGATTCGATCCGATCCAAGATCAAGGTTAAAAAATAGGCAAGCATGGTCTTATGGATATAAACTATCGACGTCGAAATCAAGGCTATGAACCATTTGTCCTATCAAGTTAGGCTCAGCTAGTGTACTTCACAACTTATCCTAAACGGAAAACAAAGAGGTCCGACTGGTGGGAAGTATGCAAGACCAAAGCTAGAAATACCTTTGACATTGACGAAATAGCTTATCAGGAGGATGAGCTACCTCTTGTAACAAATATTATAGATGTGGACTCAACATAAGTTCGTTATTACACGGCTAATCGTATAGAAAAGGTAGAATTATCCGAAGAGGCAGGCGAAGTATATGAAAGTAAAGATGAGAAGGAAGAGAAAGATGAGGACGAGAAAAACGAAGAAGATGAATATTCAGAAGAGGATAGAAAATAAAATAAAATTCATTTAGTCTTGTGACATGTACTTATAAAATAAAACCCAAAAAATTCAACGGAGGGTTGCTCCGGGTCTATTTATACATTTTGAACGTAGAATATACCATCTATTTAGACTTGTGACATGTACTAGTAATTATTTATTGTGCAATTCCATTATGACTGTGAGATTTATTTTATTTTTCTTCTTTATTTTATTTTGTTTGTATATATATATATATATATATATATATATATATATATATATATATATATATATATATATATATATATATATATATATATACGTATTTGTTTTATCATCATATGTTGTTATCAGTTATGACAGGATGACGCGGAGGGTTCGGACGTAGAGGAGCATCTAAAGGATACCATGCTCCGAGCGGCAGCACTCCTTTGGTAACGGATAATAGGTCCGGACCATCGGCTCCGAGTACTCCACTCTTCCGACCACTTGCATCTCCTCATGACAGTACTCTTGAGACGAGTTGTTCCAGGCCAGAGCCTACTCCTCCGTTTACCGTTCCTACTACAGACGGCACCAAGGAGACCGAGGAGGAGACGGGCGATCCCACCCCCCACACCCCCCCCCCCGTCGTCTCAGTATCAGAGAGATCCTCCATGCGCACCTTCGGACGATCATTGGATGGAGATTTAGGCCGATGACACAAAATAAGTTAATTAGTTAATATTTTCTTACACACACACACACACACACATGTATATGTGTATATATATATATATATATATATATATATATATATATATATATATATATATATATATATATATATATATATATATATATATATATATACTTTTTCATGAATGTAATTATCTCTATATAGATATCGTCCGTCGAGGGTACATAGACGCCTGGGGCTCTTTCTGAGGTAAAATTATGGTGGCCCTTGGATTAACTACTCTGATGCTCCAGACGAAAGGAAGGCATTCTAGTTTACGCACTTCAAGGTAAAAATATATTTATTTTTAATATCGATCATCTAATTTATTTATATTACATAACTTACTATATTACTTCTTGTAGGATATGTATTTCTACCTACCACATCGGGCCGAGGTGATCCAGGAGATATTTTCTTCCATCGCCGTCAAGCTAGTCCGGTATGCGATCAATGATCAGAAGGACCGTGATCGTTTGAAAAAACCAATCCAAGGTTGGATCACGACTGAGAAGTGGACTCAGCTAAGTGCTACATTCGACGATCCCAAGTACAAGAAAAAGTCAGAGTAGGCGAAGGCGGCCATGAAGAATGCATGAAAGTGGTATGGTGGGTCGATTCCGATGACGGAATATTTTTGTCGCATGGTAAGTATTTGAACGTATATATATTATTTTAACCAAATTAGGATAAAATGGTTAATTTTAGTAACAATATATATTTTTAATTAACAGGTCCAGAGGGGTGATAACGATAACATTGTGACCGTCTTCCTCGCCACCCATCAGAAGGGCGGACAGCTCATCGATGATAGGGCCATGCAGACTTACGTAAGTATTACTTTACATTTTTTTAATTTTAATATAACTTAGAAAATATGCAAATAAATATCCATCTAGTTAGTAATAAGTTCCTTAGATAGTAACATTTATGTTTACAACGAGTGGATAGTAACAAGTACATTTATCGAGCGATTCATTTTTTTCTAGAATGAGTATCTACGGCTCCGTGAGCAGCCGACGCAAGATGCTACTGATGTACCTCCCGAGTGAGAGGTCGGTATTTTCTCGTAGCCACCGGTCCACCCAGTTTTGTCAGCTGACGAGCTATGGCAGACCGTCACTGGTGGTCTTCAGAGGGGTATGTACTACGGTATAGGATCCTATGACACCTATATTGTGACGCAATGCTCTAGGACCCCCTCTGCCCCTGTGCATATACCACAGCCTTCCCAGGAGTCTGTACGAGTCCAGCAGGAGAAAGTTGACCATCAGATTGCGTCCTTGCATGACGAGTTGATGGAAAGGATTTCGCAGCAGTCCCAGCCGCATATGGACGATGCGAGGTCTTAGAACATTTTGATGCGCTCGAGTATAATCTTTTGGATCTTAGGACTATGACCGAGGCTACACAGCGGGATATTACGGATCTGGCATCATCGACACAATATTTTGTCACTCGGATTATAGGTGTCATGGATTCATACAATGATCGGCTGTCAGCATTGTAGAGGATACGTTCTCCTGATTCGCCGGCGTCGACACCGACTTTACCGACGACACTGCGTCCTAGTTAGACATCGGTGGCCCTTTCATATGACCAGTTGGACTATATCGTGTCCCAGTTAAGCGACGATTTTTTTCCTCCTCTACCTGATCAACATTTGTCCTAGGTTGGACAGATAGTTGTGAGTTTGTGTAATATTGGCCCATTTTTTGGTCTTTCTTTTGTATATATTCTTTTAGTGACATGAGGATATTTATTTTAGACTTATATGTATATTTGAATTTGTATGACATTGGCTAACAGTGACAGTAGATTTGAATTTAACGGTATTTAACATTCCACCGTAGGGGTCTATTTTTATAAACTGTGAATATATTTTTATAAACAGCAAGCTGAATATTGTTATATAAACTATTATGTAACAATCTGCATTTTTTAATTTTTTACAGCAATTTAGCGATGTTTAGCGACGTATTATAGGTATCAAAACGTTGCTACACATGTACCATGATGCCACAAATATGTCGTTAAACGTCGCTAATAAGCTAACTTGGCAATATCTACCATGTCATTAGGATGTAACTAAATACGTTGCTAAAGTCACTATATTCACAAATAATAGCGACGTATCTGTGTTGCTAAATGTCGCTAAGTGAGGAATGTCAACGACATTTTGTGACACAGTAAACGTCACTAAGTATAGAAATATCAGCGAAGTTTTACGACTAAGTTTGTGTCTCTCATATACCTACGTTGCAACGCAGAACGTCACTAATTGGAGAAAAAGTTGCGGCGTTCATACGTCACCAAGATACGTCGCTAGTTGGGACGTATAGCGACGTATTTCCTGTCAGCGACTAGCTAGATCGCAACATTTATAAATGTCGCTAATAACATAGCTAATACATTTTAGCGACGTAAATTTATAATTTAGCGACATTTTTTGGCGTCGCTAACCCCATGATTTTTAGTAGTGTAAACTGTTCACGCATTCGCATGATCATGGACAACTTGTGCACAATATTTTGAGGTTTCCTTGAAACAGTATCCGGAACACCGGAACCGAATCGACCTAAGGGAAATAATATGAATCGTGCTTAGGCGTAAGGCATTATAGGACCTTCAGCGGGGCTTGTAACCCGGGCTGATAGGGCGTGTCGTAATGTCATGTAATAGTCCTTTACGGTGTCAACATTATCACCAATGACCGCATATAAGATAATTCATATGCTAATATATTGTCTTGTGCAGGCTGTATGTATGCTATGTTTCAATGCAGGAGCACGCGCTTCGGGTGAATAAGCGATCACTGATTGCATGCGTTATATATTTAATTTACTGCTCTCAAATGTGCCTAAGATATGAACTGCAAATTCACTCTAGTTCTTGATAGAAAGATAATATCCAATGCATGCGTCCCTTTTATAAGCAGCGTCGGCGAGTGGGCTCATCCCGCTCACAGTACAAGTCGGCGTACTAATACCCAACATCTCAGGTGTCGGGAACGCCGAAGGAAGATCGAAGAGACGACGTGAAGTTCTTCATATTTTGAAGTATAGATGAAGCCCAAGTTATTTTGAAGGCATTTTGTAACAACCCATACGAAGGGTGTAATGTATGGGATAAGAAGTATTATTCATGGCAGCTTATTTTTTTTTGTTATTTAAAGCAATATAGCCGTTAAGGAATAAGCAATGTACTTCATATCAATGTAATATATTTTATATTTCAAGTTATGAATGAAAAAGAAAGTTTCTTCCTATTCAAATGATGCGTCTTAATATTTCTACTGCAATGTGACTTATACTCTATATTTCAAAAGAATAATAAAAAATACACGTTCTTGCCTTGTGCGTTATGCAACCTACATACGCACGAAATCACGTTCGGGGGACGATTATCGACTCTACGGAGTCGGGGTGTGACAGTCCTAAAATATTAACTTTTAAGTTTTAGTAGTCCTAAAGACTACAATGAATCTAATTTTCTAGGACAACCAAAAGGACTGTCAAACTTTTGGCATTGTTGGTTATTTGATAATGATTTTGGTTAGGTGTTATTTATTTTCAAATATATTTTTTGTTATAGTTGCCAAGGTGACAAAGGAAAAAAACCTGCGAAGGGTTAAGTCCAAGCCAAGAAATGAAACCCCCTTCTCCCGATAATGGAGCCAAAAGCAATATCAAAGACTTCCTATTATTTAAAGTGTGGAGATACGCTCAAAGAAATGTCATGAAGGGAATAGGGACGTTATTTGAAAGTGTTTGATGACAATATGTATTCTTGATATTTAACTTTAATATATTCTTCATATTATCGGGCTATATTGGAGCCATATCAGAAATATTTGTATTTGTGTTGGAAAAGTATAATAATATAAATTATAACTCCAAAATGCAATTAATTTCTTCAAAATACATTATACGTATGAACTTTCATTAGCTTTGCAAAAATGAAACAAAATTGTACTTTGTTGGTCTATATGATTTTTTTTTTCAAAATGAAACGAACTCAAAACATGGCACTTTCGCAATTTGTTGGTCTATATATTGTGCATCAATCAATAACAACATCATAAATACCTTTATGCATGAGTCAGAGTCCCTACATCTTCTTGTAGGCAAAAAATGCATTCGTGTATGGTGTCGTCCATGTAATCGCTTCATCAGATGTATGTTTATACCAAGCATAGAAGTTAGAGGAATTGGAGAATGAGCGATCAACCTCGGGATGACAAAGTGATTATCAATATGTCCTTTAGCATATAGAATCGTATGTATGTGGTCAGACGGCGGAGCACACATAAGAAAGAATGTATGATTCATTTTCTTTGAAAATAATATAATTGGCATCTTATACTTATTGGCGAATAAAAATACAATGGTTGACACAGACATGTAGTAATTTTCACATGTAACAAGCTTCATATATGAAATTCTAGTAAACATGTCTCCAATGTAATGCCCCGCCTCCAGCGGTTCATTAATGGAATATTTGTAACTTTGACTCGGTTAAGAATCAAGTCTTGGGGAAACATTACCGCCAAATCAATCAATGACGAAATGCAATGAACCCTTCCAACTGATGGAACGTCTTCTATTGAAATGAGTCCAAGAGTTTTCGTTGGATATTTTGCTGGTTGATTTTGTGTTGCTGTGTTTTGTCTTGCTTTTGATGATTTGGTTTTCATGATTCTCTTTCCTCGCTTGTGCATTCATTTTGAATCATAAGAGAAAGATATTGAAGGATGCTAACCAAGTGTTCTTACAATTTTAGGACGCATAACCAAGGAGTGATCGATGTATAAGGCTTCCCCATCTCTCGTGTTGATTCGTTCGGTGAGTGTCTTCGGCCCTTCGATGAATCCTTAGTCCGTACACCTAATAAAATGATCTCTAGTTCACTTGAATTGTAGGTTCCTATGTTTCAAACGATACCTCACTAACAAGATAAGCTAAAAGAAATGAACTGCATGTTGGAAGTATTAGAATTTTGCTTTACTGTCAAGTTTATGTTATATGTCCCTCGTTCCTATGCTGCGCAACCCGATCTATAGCAAGTCCTTATGTTCTGAACATGATCAGTGTAAAAAGATAGAGTAGATGAAATTATATGCTTGTTGTTCAGAACTGTTCATAGTAGTGTCTTATCTGATAGATGTTTCGTGTCATGTATTGGTCTCGGACAACTTTTTTACAAGGTCATAGTCTCTCGAACGGTTCCTGGGGTACTGGAAATCGCTCGGTCCGGAGGAGATTTTTGAGAGCACCCTGAGGTAAGGTCCTTGTGATCTATTGGGGTGCTGTGTCTGTCACGACCCGTACCCGGTTTAGGGGCACGAGTGCGTGGGTACGTCCAGCCTACGCCGCAGTGTCGGCGGTAGAACGCTGTCAAGGTCTTGATACTATCTAACTAATGTCACGCAAGCATCCAATCTCTATTAGGAGGCACGGATGACACAAATAAGATGAACACATACTCAATCACAGGATTACAGCACGATAAGATTTTGAAACAGAAATTAAAATTTAACACAACACAAGTCCACAAGTAATATTCTAACTCAACAACATCCAAGAATCATCCAAATGCCGGAGACAAATCCGGTACCAAAATAGTCTACTTAAAGAACTAACAATAAATAATAACTCCGGCTAGACCTTCCAGAATCACAACTAACTACCAAGTCTGCAGCTACTCACCATATGGTCCATAAAGTGTCGGACAGCGGTCCTCTAAGGCATAGTCTGGAAAAATATTTCCAGTCAGGAAGGAGCAAAGCAACACTCTCAAATAACAGTTCCATTAGTTGATAATGTCTATAATACAATAAAATATGTCATGCTAGCTACTGAGAAGACAGTGAAATAAATGCAATGGCAGTTTAAGAGAGACAGGCAATAGGCAATATGATACAGTCAGTGCATGTATGAAATTGAAAAGAACAAGGAACAGTATCATAGATGGGTGATGTAGTATATGATTTAAAATAGGAAAACTGTAATCTACTCTAAGTGTTTGAAATAGTAGTCTCAAAATATGATCGGCTTGGGAACATGTACGATAGCTACAGGGCCTGGCTAATCATGGGTGAAGAGCATGATTAACACTTTTAATTTCTATACTACAATAAGAGGTTATGATCACATTTCTTACTAACTACTTCCCCGCCCCCAACTAGTACTGTGGATCCAACCATGACACGTCACGATACACGAGCAAGTCAAGTCTATCATGTACGATGTCTAAATATACATGTCGTGTACAATGTCAATACGATAATCAAGGTAACATCTCATGACTGCAGATCCAAGCTATACTAGTCCATGTAGCACAGTGTCAAAGATTCAGATGTAACATTTCATGATTGTTGAATTTATAGAAATTATCAAGAATTGGAAATTATCAGAGAATGTACTTGCCTTGGGTCCTTAGCTGGTATTTATGGATGTCCTGTTCCAGAGTATCCCCTGGGTGAAGTAGCAGTCCTAGAACCACATCACAAGCAAAACCATATTTGCATCAGATGCTACATTAACACAATCTAAAACACTGAATTCAGGGCCTTCTCTAGGTATGATACTGGTCACCTAGTAACTAGATACATAAATATACACATCTTAATTAACATATGTACTCACAATATACATATCAAATTAAATACATATACAAAATATATGTATATATATATTAAAAATATGCTAAGGTTTTATACAAATATACATACATATATATATCAAAATAATTATACACATAAAAATATATGCATTTATACCAGTTAAATTATACAATACTATATACAGGTAAATATACCAATTTATAATATATATACCACCAATACGGAAATATAATCTACATATATATATATATCATTAACTAATCATATACATATAATTTCTATCAATTACAATAATAGATATATGTAAATATATATAATTTTAAAATAAGTGATACCTGTATATATATAAACTTAATAAATAATACTTGTATGCGTATAGTTCATGGAAAGAATACAATACGTATTTATATTGTATACATACAAAAAGGAATTTAATATAATATATATATCTAAACTATATATCAATATAAATACACTGCTATAGTTGTATTTTTACCAAAATACGTTCATTTATATATTAACACATGTCAAAATGCGTACATATCATATATGTGCAAAAGTGCATTTTTAGAATATACATTTACATATTTATTACTATATGAAAATAACCAATATATACACATATATATATTCCAATTAGATATATTGAAAATATACTAAGTATATATATATATTTATATACATATACCAAATTACATATTTATACTATATATATACGTATTTACATGTATAGTAGTTATAATAGGTACATATACAATATATCAATTAAGTACATATATACAATAGAATTTCAATAATACCTTTATATACTTATACATATGTTAAACATTAACTACTGTACATATACATGTATTAGACATTAATTAAATACATACTTAATTATACAATTAATTACTAATAAATAGATAATATACAATTTACATATTTTAAATACATTCATATACTAAATATACACTATACATATATCTACATGTGCATTAATTTATACATACAATCATATATACACATACTAATCCTATTAAACATTAATTTAATTTACATAATTACATATACATGCTAATGTATACATATACTTATACAAAATACCTACATACATACATCCATACATACATATACTTATGCATTTTATTATACATACTTAATAATTAATCACCTACTATTTTATACAATTAAATACAATAAAATAAATAATATACATATACATATTATATATATATACTCATGTGTATATATACATATGTATATATATACATATATATATATATATATATATATATATATATATATATATATATATATATATAGAGAGAGAGAGAGAGAGAGAAGGAAGAGGGAGAAGAAGAGGGAGACTTACTGATGGTTGCAGGGAGGCTCGCCGGACCGTCGATGCAGCGCCGGCCGGGGATCAGCGGGAGGCAGTTGGGTGGTGGTGATGGGAGCAGGCCGCCGGAGTCTTCAGGAAGTCGGGGGTGAACGTCGGAGGGGGCAGTGGAAGTCAGGGAGAGGGGAGCGCCGGCGCCGGAGTCGTAGAGGCCGGGTTATGGGGCTCGACCGGGAAGGAGCAGTCAGCGGCACGGCGGAGGGAGGAAGTCGGGCTGCGCCAGAGTATCTGTTGGTGGTGGAGATGGAGCGGCGGGCCGCCGGGGCAGCGCAGCTCGGCAGGGAGTTGGCAGCGCCGGACCGATCAGGAGGAGGAGGATGGGGAGAGCACAGCCGGGCCGGGCAGTCGCCGCGGGGAGCCGCCGGGGATCGGGCTGGAGCAGCTGGGGCTGACCGCCGGAGCAGATCGAAGGGGGATGGGTGAACAGTACTCAGTTTTCCCCCTCTCTCTATTTGAATTTGAAAATCAAAAGAAAACAAGGAAGAAGAAGAAAGGAAAAGAAGAAGAAAAAATAGAAGAAGAAAGGAAGGAAAGAAAGAAGGAGTCTTGGTTTCCTACGTGAGGATGGAGGAGGCTTGTGAGAGGGTGGTGTTTTCTAGGTTTCTTGGGATTAGGGTTTGATGTAGACATTATATAGGGATGAGGGTGTTGGAATGAAGGGTTGGGATTGGCCCATTAATTGGGTGGTCCAGATTGAGCATGAGGGAAATTAATTCATGTAGGAAAATGCAATTTGGTCCCCAAGTAAATAATCTTTCCATTTGGTCTTGCACAATGGGGTGATGACACCTACAATTGAATAATTGTAACTTAGCCCCTTAAATTTGGGAAATTGCACAAACACATAAAATGACGAAAATTTGGCGGGCGATTCGGGGTCCGGTGTTTTGTAGGGTCAGGGGACGCTGCAAGACTGGTATGGGCTCGATTAGCAGGGCACTGGAATTAAATTGGGATTTTAGAATCAGATAAAATGATATCCTCAATTTAAATAGAAATAAATGCAAGTTGTGTTTAACAATTAATTTGGAGTACTTGGGGCCAAAATCAGGTCAGGTCATCAATACCAATAAGGAAGAAGACTCAGAACAGAATATTACCCTAATTTGGGCCGCACGAAAAATAGGTCAAGATGGCCTCCAATTTTCGATTGGAACGCACAACGATACAAAATAGGAATTTTAAAATAACGTCCGCGACGATTTTTGCGCGGCTAGAATTAATGTACAGAGAGCACAATTATGATTTGTAAAAATAGCAGAATTGAAGGCGGGCACGTCTAGGGCAAGATTGTGAAATTTGTCGGAAGACAGAAGTCAGGATAGTGCTCCAAATATCGAAGCAAAGGCAATGCGCAAAATATTAAATAAAATACAGTAATTAATTACACCTCCAATAAATTAATTCTAAAATAAAACAATTAACCTCAAAATTCCATAATTTCGACAGGTGCTCATCTACTGGCTTCTAGGTCAAGTCTACCATCACAACACAAATGAACACTGTCTATAATATAATATATTAAAGTACACATCACACAGTTATTTAATTTAAATATATACTATTCATGCAATTAATTTAATTGTAAATACCATAATATTAAATATTGCAAAAAGTCGAAAATACCCCTGTTTTCGGAATGTGGTAGTGACAAGTCTACCCACCTTAAAAGAATTTTGTCCTCAAAATTAAAATCCTCAAAGTAGCGTTTAATCATACACGTTATCATTTTCCTCAAAGCTTAAATTCATAATCCACGAAATCAGGTTATAATCCGCAATGTCTTTTCACAAATAAAATTTCTGTAATTATTTGTATTCCTGAAAAAAATCCTCAAAATAGAATCAAAGTCCCTTTTTATTAAAATTTCCTTGAAAGTTTGAGTTGATAATTCAATACCCGGAATTTAATATCCACTCCTCAAGAACTCAACAATATGATATTTAAGGATTCTCCAAATGTCACATCCAAATATAAAGTTCTAAAATTCATAACTTGCAATTAAATAAATACATTGATAAATCTCCAAAATTTCCAAATTAATAACCAACTTAAACATGTCATAATCTTTTTTGAAATTAATTAGCCACCAATTATGCAATGTTAATTTCTTAACCATTTATTTAAATCAATATTTATCCTCAAATTTTAATCATCTTGTTCCTCTTGTCAAGTAATAACCTCTTCATGAATCTTTACTACAGTCAACACCAATAATCACGGTCTAAGAAAATTTTACCTATAGTCATACCACATACAATCTAGGGGGAACATACACGGTTATGGTCTCATTTGTTATGGTGTTGCAGTCTATGTATCAGGGGTACTACTAACTACATTCTAACAAGAAAATCATGCATACAACTATTGTACTAGGCAATCAATCAATCAAATAGGTAGGAACAGAATAAAGGAAAGAACAGAAACTGCTAACACATTACCTGCAGTATCGGTCCCTCGACCGTCACCGCAAATGCCCGTCCTGCTGGGGTGGTTCCCTTCGCAGGTGCTGAGCAATGTACGGTTCCACAGGTAGCCTAACTGGATCTCTATAATCTGAAGCTGCGTGTTGGCTGGGAAGATAAGGGGCTAGAAGACAATCCCTTACCCGATGTCCCGCAGCGCCGCAGTGCAAACAAAGTCCTAGCCTCGTTCTACAGCTCTCCCAAAGGTGACCTGGTTTCTTACAGAAATGACAAGTCTGCTGTGTCTCCCTTGGAGGCTGTTGCTGATTCTGCTCAACACGGACTGGTGCCTGGTACTGTTGTTGATACTGATACGCCCATGGATGTTGTTGGATAGGAACTGGTGCTAGGTACTGCGGTGGATGCTGAAATATCCATGGTTGTTGCTGATTATGAAATGGTACTTGGTACTGTTGTTGGTGCTGAATACGGGGATGCTTGGCTGGTCCTGCGCTATCATTCGTATCTTCAAAAGTATTATGACTCCTCTTAGGCCTGAGATCCAGATCCTCTTCTGCAATCTGAGCATCCATCAAGATAGCCTCAAAGGTAGCGGTACGACGACCAGAAGTTCGTGACTTAATCTCTCTCGTCAGTCCCTTTCTAAATTTTCGGGCTCGATCTCCTGGGTCTCGAATCATAGACGATGCAAAATGGCTCAATCTACAGAATTCTGCAGCGTACTCGTCGACCGACATGTTTCCTTGAACTAAGTCATGAAACTGACTTTCTAAGGTTCCCAATGCCACGTCGGGAAAGAACTTCTCCTTGAAGAGTTCCTTGAAGGTCTCCCAAGTAAGTCCTTGCGCAGTAATTCTCGGCTCCGTGCGATACCACGTGAGTGCGATATCGAACATCTGACTGCCAGCGGCTTCTATTTGCAAGTTCTCCGGAATCTGGGTCAATCGCAGACTTCTCTCTATATCCTCTAACCAGTCGTCAGCGTAGAGTATCCCTTCGGTGCCTTTGAACTCTCGAGGCATCATCCTTTTGAAATCCACTATAGTGCCTGATCTCTGCTGCTGGCCAGGAAACTGCTGGTATTGTGCTACTTTCTCCAAAGCTTGGAGAGTCACTTGATGAGCATTCTCCATGTTTTCTTTCATCAGCTCGGTTTGTGCCGGGTACGCTTCTGCTTGCACCCTCTGAGCCTCAGCTTGAACTCGCTGAGCGTCTGCCGTCACTCTCTGGGCATCTACCATGCCTTGGATCAACGTAAACATCTGCGTTCCGTCAATGGGCAAACCTCCGGGAAGCGGAGTCGGTGGAGGAGGAAGGTTGTCCGTCACAGCTGCGGCAATCTTCTGGACAGGTGGAGGAGGAAGGTCCCCGATAGGTACAGACACACCTACGTGCATCGGAGATGTAGGAGGAACTACGGCTGTTTGTCCATCAGGTGGAGAGGTGGCAGACCCCTCTAAAGCTGATGTTCCCGCTCTCATAGACCTTGTGTGCGGCGACATCCTGAAGACAGATCCCAAAGAATCAATTTAGGCAAAATGCGATATCATCAAGGAAGGACAGTACAGTTCTAAGGAAGCAACATTCAAGATAAAAGATTTGGAATAAATATTCCTAGTTGTGATTGCACAGGTCAAAGATACATCCATGGTCTGATATCTCTATCCCCTAGGTATCACGGTTCTATCACAAACACACTCACTGCTAGCTTCCTTACCTACTGCAATCGTCGATGCTAGTTATTCTTATCACTCAATGCATAACAATGCAACACACCATACTAAGTATGGCTCTCTCCAATACAATCCTGGAATGAACACCCAAGTCAGTTGGCAGTGAGATCTCAATAATGCTCAAGCCAACAGATCCTTACACATGCACCTCATCTGCTATATGCTAATATATCTTTCCCACTATAAGATCTTATCCTCAGATAAATTTTCCTCAAAATAACTCCTCGAATAAAATTTTAAGGTAAATTGCATACACTTTCCTCAAGGTTAATTATTTAAATACTGAAATAAAACTTAATCACACAAAATCCTTACAGACTTGTCTAGGTTTATTGAATCGAATCTGAATCCTCAAAATAAAATTTTAATAACAATATTTCAACTCCTCAATTTCAAAAATTTTGCAATTCATTGAAATCTTCAAAATAGCTTTTAATAACAATCTCAATCTTCTCAGAATCCTAAAACTTGAATTTTATTTTCAATCTTCAATTAAAAAATTTTAAATCCACCTTTTGTAGTCCAATAGCTCTAATGTTAATCATTTTCACTGTCCTCATTGACGGGCATCATCAAATAATACCATAAATCAGTCTATAAATTTATCTTGATATGAAATCCAGCCCTACTATGAAACCAAAAATCCTAACTTAATAACTAATCAACAACAATCAAATCAATATCAACAAATGAAAACGGACGGAACAAGGGAATGATTGTAAATTGAAAGTTTTAACAAGATTCTCAGGGGTCATCCCAGGAATCTCTCAAGAAATTGTGATTGAGTATTTGCTCTCGTCCTAGTATCCTATGTCCTATGTCCTATAGCAGGCACGCAGTAGTATAACAAGGATGTCACACTACTACGACATCGCACAACTCGCAAAGTCTGACCTGCATGGGCCACCACTAAAAACGTGTCACGACCCGCACCCGGTTTAGGGGCACGAGTGCGTGGATACGTCCAGCCTACGCCGCAGTGTCGGCGGTAGAACGCTGTCAAGGTCTTGATACTATCTAACTAATGTCACGCAAGCATCCAATCTCCATTAGGAGGCACGGATGACACAAATAAGATGAACACATACTCAATCACAGGATTACAGCACGATAAGATTTCAAAACAGAAATTAAAATTTAACACAACACAAGTCCACAAGTAATATTCTAACTCAACAACATCCAAGAATCATCCAAATGCCGGAGACAAATCCGGTACCAAAATAGTCTACTTAAAGAACTAACAATAAATAATAACTCCGGCTAGACCTTCCAGAATCACAACTAACTACCAAGTCTGCAGCTACTCACCATATGGTCCATAAAGTGTCGGACAGCGGTCCTCTAAGGCATAGTCTGGAAAAATATTTCCAGTCAGGAAGGAGCAAAGCAACACTCTCAAATAACAGTTTCATTAGTTGATAATGTCTATAATACAATAAAACATGTCATGCTAGCTACTGAGAAGACAGTGAAATAAATGCAATGGCAGTTTAAGAGAGACAGGCAATAGGCAATATGATACAGTCAGTGCATGTATGAAATTGAAAAGAACAAGGAACAGTATCATAGACGGGTGATGTAGTATATGATTTAAAATAGGAAAACTGTAATCTACTCTAAGTGTTTGAAATAGTAGTCTCAAAATGTGATCAGCTTGGGAACATGTACGATAGCTACAGGGCCTGGCTAATCATGGATGAAGAGCATGATTAACACTTACAATTTCTATACTACAATAAGAGGTTATGATCACATTTCTTACTAACTACTTCCCCGCCCCCAACTAGTACTGTAGATCCAACCATGACACGTCACGATACACGAGCAAGTCAAGTCTATCATGTACGATGTCTAAATATACATGTCGTGTACAATGTCAATACGATAATCAAGGTAACATCTCATGACTGCATATCCAAGCTATACTAGTCCGTGTAGCACAGTGTCAAAGATTCAGATGTAATATTTCATGATTGTTGAATTTATAGAAATTATCAAGAATTGGAAATTATCAGAGAATGTACTTGCCTTGGTTCCTTAGCTGGTATTTATGGATGTCCTGTTTCAGAGTATCCCCTGGGTGAAGTAGCAGTCCTAGAACCACATCACAAGCAAAACCATATTTGTATCAGATGCTACACTAACACAGTCTAAAACACTGAATTCAGGGCCTTCTCTAGGTATGATACTGGTCACCTAGTAACTAGATACATAAATATACACATCTTAATTAACATATGTACTCACAATATACATATCAAATTAAATACATATACAAAATATATGTATATATATATTAAAAATATGCTAAGGTTTTATACAAATATACATACATATATATATCAAAATAATTATACACATAAAAATATATGCATTTATACCAGTTAAATTATACAATACTATATACAGGTAAATATACCAATTTATAATATATATACCACCAATACGGAAATATAATCTACATATATATATATATCATTAACTAATCATATACATATAATTTCTATCAATTACAATAATAGATATATGTAAATATATATACTTTTAAAATAAGTGATACCTGTATATATATAAACTTAATAAATAATACTTGTATGCGTATAGTTCATGGAAAGAATACAATACGTATTTATATTGTATACATACAAAAAGGAATTTAATATAATATATATATCTAAACTATATATCAATATAAATACACTGCTATAGTTGTATTTTTACCAAAATACGTTCATTTATATATTAACACATGTCAAAATGCGTACATATCATATATGTGCAAAAGTGCATTTTTAGAATATATATTTACATATTTATTACTATATGAAAATAACCAATATATACACATATATATATTCCAATTAGATATATTGAAAATATACTAAGTATATATATATATTTATATACATATACCAAATTACATATTTATACTATATATATACGTATTTACATGTATAGTAGTTATAATAGGTACATATACAATATATCAATTAAGTACATATATACAATAGAATTTCAATAATACCTTTATATACTTATACATATGTTAAACATTAACTACTGTACATATACATGTATTAGACATTAATTAATACATACTTAATTATACAATTAATTACTAATAAATAGATAATATACAATTTACATATTTTAAATACATTCATATACTAAATATACACTATACATATATCTACATGTGCATTAATTTATACATACAATCATATATACACATACTAATCCTATTAAACATTAATTTAATTTACATAATTACATATACATGCTAATGTATACATATACTTATATAAAATACCTACATACATACATCCATACATACATATACTTATGCATTTTATTATACATACTTAATAATTAATCACCTACTATTTTATACAATTAAATACAATAAAATAAATAATATACATATACATATTATATATATATACTCATGTGTATATATACATATGTATATATATACATATATATATATATAGAGAGAGAGAGAGAAGGAAGAGGGAGAAGAAGAGGGAGACTTACTGATGGTTGCAGGGAGGCTCGCCGGACCGTCGATGCAGCGCCGGCCGGGGATCAGCGGGAGGCAGTTGGGTGGTGGTGATGGGAGCAGGCCGCCGGAGTCTTCAGGAAGTCGGGGGTGAACGTCGGAGGGGGCAGTGGAAGTCGGGGAGAGGGGAGCGCCGGCGCCGGAGTCGTAGAGGCCGGGTTATGGGGCTCGACCGGGAAGGAGCAGTCAGCGGCACGGCGGAGGGAGGAAGTCGGGCTGCGCCGGAGTATCTGTTGGTGGTGGAGATGGAGCGGCGGGCCGCCGGGGCAGTGCAGCTCGGCAGGGAGTTGGCAGCGCCGGACCGATCAGGAGGAGGAGGATGGGGAGAGCACAGCCGGGCCGGGCAGTCGCCGCGGGGAGCCACCGAGGATCGGGCTGGAGCAGCTGGGGCTGACCGCCGGAGCAGATCGGAGGGGGATGGGTGAACAGTACCCAGTTTCCCCCCTCTCTCTATTTGAATTTGAAAATCAAAAGAAAACAAGGAAGAAGAAGAAAGGAAAAGAAGAAGAAGAAATAGAAGAAGAAAGAAAGGAAAGAAAGAAGGAGTCTTGGTTTCCTACGTGAGGATGGAGGAGGCTTGTGAGGGGGTGGTGTTTTCTAGGTTTCTTGGGATTAGGGTTTGATGTAGACATTATATAGGGATGAGGGTGTTGGAATGAAGGGTTGGGATTGGCCCATTAATTGGGTGGTCCAGATTGAGCATGAGGGAAATTAATTCATGTAGGAAAATGCAATTTGGTCCCCAAGTAAATAATCTTTCCATTTGGTCTTGCACAATGGGGTGATGACACCTACAATTGAATAATTGTAACTTAGCCCCTTAAATTTGGGAAATTGCACAAACACCTAAAATGACAAAAATTTGGCGGACGATTCGGGGTCCGGTGTTTTGTAGGGTCAGGGGACGCTGCAAGACTGGTATGGGCTCGATTAGCAGGGCACTGGAATTAAATTAGGATTTTAGAATCAGATAAAATGGTATCCTCAATTTAAATAGAAATAAATGCAAGTTGTGTTCAACAATTAATTAGGAGTACTTGGGGCCAAAATCAGGTCAGGTCATCAATACCAATAAGGAAGAAGACTCAGAACAGAATATTATCCTAATTTGGGCCGCACGAAAATAGGTCAAGATGGCCTCCAATTTTCGATTGGAACGCACAACGATACAAAATAGGAATTTTAAAATAACGTCCGCGATAATTTTTGCGCGGCTAGAATTAATGTACAGAGAGCACAATTATGAGTTGTAAAAATAGCAGAATTGAAGGCGGGCACGTCTAGGGCAAGATTGTGAAATTTGTCGGAAGACAGAAGTCAGGATAGTGCTCCAAATATCGAAGCAAAGGCAATGCGCAAAATATTAAATAAAATACAGTAATTAATTACACCTCCAATAAATTAATTCTAAAATAAAACAATTAACCTCAAAATTCCATAATTCCTACAGGTGCTCATCTACTGGCTTCTAGGTCAAGTCTACCATCACAACACAAATGAACACTGTCTATAATATAATATATTAAAGTACACATCACACAGTTATTTAATTTAAATATATACTATTCATGCAATTAATTTAATTATAAATACCATAATATTAAATATTGCAAAAAGTTAAAAATACCCCTGTTTTCGGAATGTGGTAGTGACAGTGTCTATTAGTGAAGAGCGAAACACTAATGCCATAGCTGCTAGTATTTGTGTGTATTGGTGCAGAGCTGAACCTTGAGTCACAGTTGCTGACATACGCGCGTACTAGTGTAGAGATGAACCTTGTGTCACCGATGCTAATCATGGGGCAACCCATGGACCCTCATATAGTTAGGTCGTATGCTAGTTTTTTTTTCTTGCAAGTCTAACCATTTGATGCAAGGATTGATGCATGAGTTTATATATATATGCAAATTATTGCTAACTTGTGTGTCTGCTACAGAAATAACCGCTTGGCCGTGGGCAAGATTTATCGCATGCATGGTCTACTCTTTTGTTTAAGTTTCTTTGCAAATTGTTAAAAAGAACCTAGATAATTAGAACGGTCACCTAATAATGCTAGCTTCACTTGTATTCTTAGTGTGGATTCTAGGTGAGTTTGGCCACGATCGCTCACCAGTACATGTTGTAGTACTGGCTCATATTTATGAGCAATCTCCAGGTTCTTGTAGCGAGATCTTGGCGAGCATTTTAAAATTTTAGGAGCACATCCCTTCAAGCGGAATCGTGCTCTTGCTGCTTCCATAACTTTCCTCTCATGTGGCAAGCTCTTTTGTTAGGTATTTTATTTTTGTCCTACTAAAAGGATATGATGTATGGGTGTTGTGGCTAGTTTTGTGTTTGTAAAAAGAGTTATAATCCATCGATGATATATTTTGTAATCAGCCAAGCTAGTACTTTGTAATCCAATTTTATGCATTCAATAAAGAAAGTAATTTGTGTTCCTATTAAATATGTTCAATTTTGGTTCTCTGCATTTTAAATTATGTGATTCTATATATGTATATGTTCTATAAGGACCAAGCTAGGACGATCGACCCTTACGGGATCGGGGCGTGACAAGGTTATGTAATGCCTCGTCTCCAACGGTTCACTAAAGGAACACTTACTACTTTGACTCGGTTGACAATCAAGTCTCGGGGAAACCTTGTCACGACCCGTACCCGGTGTAAGGATACTAGTCGGAAACAACGTCCAGCCTACGCCGCAGAATCGACGGTAGAACGCTGTCTAGATAGTCTATCTAAAGTAATAAACCACCAATAATGATAGAATACTCAATCACAGAACTAAGATAAAATGAGCACGAATCAGATAAGAATAGAATAGTCATCATACAACTCATGAGTTTAAAATAATACATCAATGAGTCTGAAGAGTAACAAAAATAAGCTGGAGACAAATCCAGTACAAAAGAATACTATCATACTACAAAGCTACACTCTAGGGTCAACTGTCTCAGTTGGGATAAGTCCCTCTTGAGCCAGGGTCTCCGAATCTAAACCCACAACATCCTGGGGTCCATAATAGGTAGGGTACTCCTCAGTGTCATCTGGAAAAATATATCCAGTCAGGAAAGGAGAAGAGTACATCTCTAACAGCAGTTCTAATCCATGATAAAAACTATGTAACAGTAAATAGCTGTGGATAAACAAGATGCACAAAATAGATACAAGAGATATATAGACAATAAGTAAATACTGGAAAGAAATACAATAATGAACAATATGCCAATGAAACAATAATACTAATGACTAAGTGTGTGAGTACTAGCTTAACATGTGATCGGCTTGGGCAAGATACAATGCGGCCTGGCTAATCATACGTGCGGTGCATGATCAACACTATTCGCTTATCAATACTTTATTCAATAGGGATTTGATCACATATCTATACTAATACTCCCCACCCCCAACTGGTATAATAGATCCAACCACGGTATGCTATGGCACTAGATTCCCCAAGAAGAGAGCGACTCCTCCCGAAAATCGGTGTCTGTACATGTACAAGATAACCAATGAACAATACTTGCACCATATACACCATATACCAAGGAATAACATCTCATGACGAGATCCGGATATACCAATCCGTATAACCATAGTGTCAAGAGAAACATGTATATCTACACTAGATACAACGAACATAGAGGATATCATAAATGAGAAACTATCAGAGAATGTACTCGCCTGAAGTCCAAAGAACAGTCTCACAGATGTCTGACTCGGTACCTCGAAGACCTAGATATAGAATACCACATTAATACAAGATCCCGGAAAGAGAACAAGTCAAACTAGTCAACTTCTTGGTCAATAAATCAATTCTAAGTTAAAAGTCAACTATGGTCAACTCTAAAGTCAACTAAAGTCAAACATGGTCAAACCAAGGTCAACCTCACAAGACATCTATATAAAAATAATATGGAAATAAAATACAATAATTTAGGAAATCAAAATTAGATCCCAAATGATACCCACACAAAGTATACTAATAATACAATTAATGCACACTCTAAATAATATATATACAAACCAATATTTATACAAATAAAATAATATATTATTATTAGTATTATACCTCACAAAAATACCTATATATATACATATATAAAAAAATTAAATAAATATATATACTTGTATATATATACACATAAACTTGCACATTTAAATATTAATAATTACAAAACACATTGCACATATTAATGTACGTATTTTACATGGCTAGAAGCACACATAAAAACATATTCATTAATATACAAATAATTATATAATAATTATAAATAATATAATCACACATTTAAACACATAAATATATTTTACAAACCTTTATGTATAAAATATTTTATTAACATAAGTACATATATAATTGCATGCAAGAAAGCTATATACATATATTTATACATCATATTAGCACACACAAAAATATATAGATCTTTGCTACAATAATTACTATAATAAATACACAAAATAAATATATAATATCTATATATATTTACTAATTATAATTAAAGAATTTAAACCATACATAATTAGATCTACACACAAACACACCAAATTGGAGAGTATCCCACCGTATCCCACTAGATCTAGGATACGCATGCGACACGAGTCCAACACACAACCAATTGTACTCCAAAGGACACAAACAAGTCACAAATAATATTTATGAATAAATCAAAGTGTCAAAAGTAGATCTATGTGTCCGTGTCAAAATGCGACATGTAAAAAGCCCCGTGTCGGAGGGAAACCCCCAAAATAACACGTATCACCAAATAGTTGGGATACGAACCACAAGTACCCAAATATGGAAATGATACAAGCCCCAAACACATAAGCACATGCCCAATTGATCTATAGGATCAATTGACACACACAACAAAATATAAATTCGGAATTCCAACAAAATTGACACAAAAAGCACCATAACTTTCTCCATGGGTCTCCTATGAACACAAAACAAATTCCTATGGGTAGTACATACATATGGGTTAATTTTACATGATTAAATCTCAGATTTAGAAGCTATTTTAATGAGAAAAACTGAATTATACCTATTGGGAGATGGATTCCCAATAAAACCTCCAATTGAGATGAACTTGCTTCCAAATTGTAGATCCTTGCTCCTCTTTGTAGATCCTTGCTTCTCAACTTTCTAATGGTGAATTGGAAAGAATTTGGAATGAATTTGGTAGAGAATTGGAATGGGAATGAAGGGAATTTGGGAGTGGAAAATTCTAGATCTAGATTTGGAATGAGAATGAGAGGAGAGAGAAATTTCCCCCCTCTAATATAGGCCGGCCATGCCCCCTTCCCCAAGCAATTATAAAATGTCCAATGTATCCCTTGGGGCCTCTCATGAAGAAATAATTAAGGAAGGAAGCTTCTAGTCTAATCACTTAATTAATTTAATCCATCTCCTTAACTATGGGCTTTCTAAATTGGCCAAATCTAACTATTTAATTCATGTTGGTCCATGGGTCCAAACTAAACTAGTTGTGTCACGACCCGCACCCGAAATTTGGGCATGAATCGTGGGTACGTCCAGCCTACGCCGCAGCATCGGCGGTAGAACGATGTCTAGGTCTCAACATATAATATATCCTGTCAATAGTCTCAACTCCGCACGGAGGACAATGATAAATAATCCACAGTTCTATGGTATACTCAATCACAAGCTATAAGAAGTAAGGGCACGAGGAGAATAGAAAAGAGTTCTAAATAAACCAACCACAATAATCCAACTCAAATCCTGGTCTAGATGACCTCACAAGTCACAAAATAATAAATATATCTCAGTCTCAGTCTAAAACAATAAATGCAGAAAATAATCTAAGAACAGCCAGGTACGTTCTCCTCTAGGCTAGGCAACTCCTCTGGGATTTCTGGAGTGAAATCATCCTCTAATCCTGGGCCGTAATGAGTGGGGCACAAGCTCTCCAGGTCCTCTGAAAAATGTTATCCAGTCAGGATTGGAGCGAAGCACAAGCACTAACAGCAGTTTCATTAAATTGACAAAATCTATAAACAGTGTAAGAAATACAAGATGGAAATAAATACTGAAAATATAAATACCGGAGAAAAATGGAAATAGGCAATAGAGCATCTAGCAATGAACAATAAATAGTGAATGCTAGACAATAAGTAGTGAATGCTGAAACAGGTGAATCTGAATAAAATAGACATCTAGCTAAGTGTTTGAAATATTAGTTTATTATGTGATCGGCTTGGGACTAGATCAGGCTGGTTATATATGATTAACTATGATTTTTGTAGGTCAGGCTAACCATATGGTTAGCTATGATGCATGTAGTGGTCAGGTTAATCATATATAACAGCTATGATGCATGTAAGATGGTCAGGCCGCACCCAACGTGAGAAGTGGGGTGAGCTATGATGCATGTAAAGGATTTGGATATGATCACATAATCTACTAATAATTCTCCATCCCCCAGCTAGCACGATGTATTCCAATCACGACTCCTCATGATGGGGATCTAGGGTGCTAACCCGTGTATCCATAGTGTCGAAATCAAGTATGTAATACACTACAATTTATAGAAGTAATCAACAATGAAAACTGTCAGAGAATGTACTCGCCTGTGGTCCTGAGCAAGGTGTGAGGATCGATGTCCAAAGTGGGATCACAATGACTTAATTATGGAAATTCAATGTCAAAATATTGAAATAAAAGAATAAACATGTTTAACTAATTAAACACGAGGCCTCTAGGTCAATTCTAAAGCCTACTGGTCAATACTAGTCATTACTAGCTATACTAGACATATCAATACTTGATACCAACTAAACTAATTACTAATACTAAATATAACTGGCAAATACAAATCAAACCATACAATACTCACTAAGCTAATTTCCTAACTAATACTAACTTGTATCAATAACTGATACTAACCCCTTTCAAGTAGCCAAGATCCAGTTTAATGAACCCTTCACAGTTAACAGTCTGAACTGTTCAGACATACACATACATGACTTAATCTTGAGGCAACTATATGGCTACTGGCAGAAACAAATAGGTAAGAACTTGCTCACTCTTACACAGGCATGGATTAACATTGATACACAACATGTGACTACTGGATGCACAGGTATGCTTATCTGGTTAGCTATAATAGGCATCTAAACTACTAGCAGTCAGCCATCAAGACTTGTTCACCCCTAACACACCTCCCTGAGACACCGGCACTCACTCATGTATCTCACCTAGGTGAAACTGGTTCCTCACTGCACACACAGTCTACTCACCCACTACACATACTGACATAGTTATATTGTTTGAAGATGTTGAGACTTACACATACATAGTCAGTTTACACATAGGTCTCTAGAACTCTTTGCACCCTCATATCACTGATACTCCAAGACACACAGTTCTAATTAACTGAGACACCCTACACCAACACTATCCTACATCCACACAAGTAGACACTGCTACACACAGGAAAATTTGACCTGGATACACATAGACACAGCCACTGAAACACTAAGACACACACTCACACAACTTCTACACACATAGGTATTTAAACTGAGAACACACAGACTCTCAAGTTCCCTCAGGTTGACACACACACACAGTTTACACAGATAACCTGCTCCCTGAACTCAGACATTTATACAGCATTCACATACACAGTTTACTCTATTAAAACTGGGACAACTCTACACAATATGCACACACACATCAGATACTGCTACAAAATGCTACTGCCCCTACTTAAAAGTTAAAACTCTGTTTTTCAATAGTAAAGTGATGTTAAGGTATCTAATCAATCAAAGATTTGTAAAAATGTCCATCTATCATACTGTAGCCTATCAAACCTACAAATCAAGTTCATAAAAGAATTGATCAAAGAATTAACTCCCATGATTTTAGCAGTGAATCCACTTGGATATTTCATCAGTTACCAAAACTGCTAATTCTTGGTCGTTTGGTATCCGAATTGTAGGCTCCAGAATTGTCGAAACTACAGACCGTGCCACCGCAACCAACTGCTATCCTATACCACACCTACTCAACCAAAATTCCCAGACACTGATACACATCCTCTGCTCACAGATTGCATACACAGAATCCCTGTTTCGAATGTGCACCATGAAAACCCAAAACACACACCACTCTAGAACCCGACTGAACAGAGAACCATACATAGTCATCACCACACAACATATATTTATGTATATAGATAGGTATATCAAAAATATGCAGAACTTGAATAAGTTAGATAAATATATCCTTAATGAACATTTCTTCGAACACGTGCAGTACAGAAAAATAAATATACATACAACCCATAAATTCCCAAACCAACCCTAGGAACCGAGATCTAAACCATACACGTTGGAGGATGGGATAGATCTACATGCAACACCTAGGGTTAGGGTTCACGAATTAATTGGGAAACCAAATGTATGAACACCCAACCTAATCAAACCCCTAAAAATCAAACTCTACACAGAAGGGTGGTTTTCTAATGGCCATTAACATCTAAAAACAGGATTAAAATGAATAAAAACAGAGTTTTACCTAGGGAGATGGCTTCTTCAATGGAGGTTCTTCTTCTTCAAGGCTTCTTGACCCAACCCCTTGCTTCTCTTTGCTTTGGAGGAGGAAAATAGAAGCCCTAGGGTTAAATCTCGAAATTTGGGTGGGAAGATGGTTTCTCTTGATAGAGGCTAGGGTTTCTCCTTTCTACATGAAGGAAGAGAGGGTTCCCTTTTATATAAACAACTAGGTTAGGGTTTCCAAGCTTAGTTTTAGGTTAAACCTTTATGTTAAGTCATGTAGAACCTAGTTACTAAGGTTTGGTCAGTCAAGGGTTTGAGGTCCAACCTAAAGTTTGAATTCTAAGGTTTCTCTAGGATTGGTCTTCAAATTAGGGTTTCACTAAAACTAGGTCATGACTTAGGGTTTGGTCATCAGGGTTGTCCTAATGAGTTCTAGGGTTGACCTAAAACCAAATATTATTAACAATATATAATTACTTTATAAAACTCAGCAATTAATTAAACACAAAATTATTCAAAATAGTAAAATTACATAAATACCCTTATCTGGAAAGGTGGTAGTGACAAGTCTACCCTCCTAAAAGAAATTTCGTCCTCGAAATTAGACTGAACTAGAACAAGAATGAAATCAGAAAGGGAAATATACCTCGAGTCTAGAAGAGATACGGGTATTGCTCGCGTATTTCGTCCTCCCTCTCCCAGGTTGACTCCCCTGGAGAGTGATGTCTCCATGCAACACGAACCAAAGGAATAGTTTGGTTCTGCAACACCTTCTCTCTGCGGTCCAAGATCTCTACGGGCTACTCGGGGTAGCTGAGCGTCGGACCAACCTCAATCTCCGAGTGATCAAGTACGTGACTAGGGTCTGCCACGTACCGTCTCAGCTGCGACACGTGGAACACATCATGCACTCCCTCCAATGCAGGCGGCAAGTCCAGTCTATACGCCACTGCACCTACCCTCGCAAGAATGCCAAAGGGTCCGATGTAGCGTGGGCTAAGCTTCCCGCTTCTACCAAAACGAATCGTGCCACGCGTCAGAGAAATCCGTAGGAATACTAGATAGCCAACCTAAAACAAAACAGTCTCAACACGCAGTCTAAACAACAACACAAACCAGAAAATAACAATCTATACCTGAAACTCAAGGGGTCTACGGTGGCTGTCGGCCCAATGCCGATGTCTGTCCTGCGCCACTCGCAGTCTGTCTCTGATGAGTTTCACCTTTTCTGCTGCATCCACGACCATTTCTGGTCCTAACAAGGCCCTCTCTCCAACGTCGTCCCAAGATAATGGTGTACGACACCTTCGTCCATAAAGAGCCTCAAATGGTGATATCTCGATGCTGGCCTGGTAGCTGTTGTTGTAAGCGAACTCCACCAGGTGCAGATGATCCTCCCAAGAACCTTCGAGATCTAGAACACAAGTGCGTAGCATATCCTCGAGAGTCTGAATAGTCCGTTCAGACTGCCCGTCTGTCTGGGGGTGATATGCGGAACTGAACTTGAGCTGAGTGCCCAAGCTAGCCTGCAGACTCCTCCAGAAGTGGGAAGTGAAATGGCTATCCCGATCCGAGACGATGCTCACCGGAACTCCATGAAGTCTAACTATCTATCGCACGTACATCTCTGCTAGCCTCTCTGTCGACGTGCCCACCTTGAAAGGTAAGAAATGGGCTGATTTGGTCAACCTGTCCACGATGACCCAAATCGCGTCCTTCCCTCCTGGAGAACGTGGAAGCCCTGAAACAAAATCCATGGTCACGTGCTCCCATTTCCATTCTGGAATCGGTAAAGGTTGAAGCAACCCACCTGGCCTCTGCCGGTCTGCCTTTACCTGCTGGCACACTAGACACCGGGATACGAAGCGTGCTACCTCGCGCTTCATTCCATACCACCATACGTGCTCCCTCAAGTCTCGATACATCTTGTTGGCACCGGGATGCATCGAGTACTGAGAGCGGTGTGCCTCCTGCAAAACCTCCTCGCGCAGCTCCCCGCTCGGCACACACATCCTCGTGCCGTGCCGTAAGGAACCATCATCTGCGATAGTAAAGTCGTCCGACAATCCTATCTGAACCTGTGCCCTGATACTCCTCAGAGCCTCATCATCGTACTGCGCAGCTCTGATCCTGTCCATCAGTTCGGACTGTATCTGCAATCCCCACATCTGAATCTCAGTACCGGGAACTAACACTTCAATCTCCAAGCTCTCCAAATCAGCCAACAAATGTCTATCTGTCGTCAAGTACATAGCCATCGGATACCTGCTCAAGGCATCGGCGACTACGTTGGCCTTCCCTGGATGGTACTGCAATGAGATGTCGAAGTCCTTCATCAACTCTAACCACCTCCTCTGCCTCATGTTCAGCTCCTTCTGTGTGAATACGTACTTCAAGCTCTTGTGGTCTGTGAAGATCTCCACACGCTCTCCGTACAGATAATGCTTCCACAGCTTTAGAGTGAAGATAACTGCTGCCAACTCCAAATCGTGGGTGGGGTAGTTCTTTTCATGATGGCGTAACTGCCTGGAAGCATAGGCAATTACCTTCCCATGCTGCTGGAGAACACATCCCAGCCCTTTCCCTGAAGCATCACTGTAGATGGTGAAACCACCTGTCCCTGCTGGCAACGTCAAAACTGGAGCTGTTGTCAACCTCTTCTTTAGTTCATCAAACGCAGCCAGGCACTCCTCCGTCCAGACAAAATCCATATCTTTCCTAGTCAATCTGGTCATCGGCGCTGCAATCTTGGAGAAGTCTTGTACAAACCTCCTGTAGTATCCTGCTAGCCCGAGAAAACTCCTGATCTCAGCTACCGAACTGGGGGTAGCCCACGACTCCACTGCCTCGATCTTCTGCGGGTTAACCGAGATTCCGTCACCCGATACCACATGCCCAAGAAATTCGACCTTGTCAAGGAAGAATTCACACTTAGATAGTTTTCAGTACAGCTTCTCCCTCCTAAGAGTCTCTAAGATCAACCTCAGGTGCTCTTCGTGCTCCTCCGGGGTCTTGGAATACACAAGAATATCGTCGATGAACACCACCACGAACTTGTCAAGGTACTGGTGGAACACCTTGTTCATCAGGTTCATGAATACTGCCGGTGCATTGGTTAAACCAAATGGCATCACCATGAACTCAAACTGGCCGTATCTGGTCCGAAAAGCTGTCTTCGGCGTGTCTTCCCTCTTCACCTTCACCTGGTGATAGCCTGATCTCAAATCTATCTTTGAAAACACCCTCGTCCCGCTCAACTGATCGAAAAGATCATCTATCCTCGGCAGCGGGTACTTGTTCTTGATAGTGATATTGTTCAAAACTCTATAATCAATGCACATACGCACCGTGCCGTCCTTCTTCGGTACGAACAATACCGGAGCTCCCCATGGTGATGAACTGGATTTGATGAAGCCTTTGTCCTGCAGCTCCTCAACTTACTTCTTCAGTTCTGCCAGCTCGCTGTTGTTGACTCTATAGACATGTTGTGAAATGGGCTCCGCTCCTGGAACTAAGTCTATAGAGAATTCAACATCTCTGTCTGGCGGCAAGCCTGGCAACTCTTCTGGAAATACATCCAGGAACTCCGCTATCAGAGGATGTGGCAACTCCTCTTCTTCTGCCCTGGCTCCGTAAAATGTGCTCCTGCTCTGTTCCGCTGCTCCTCTGACGACCTCAAACTCCGGCTCTCCTGGTGGTCTAAATAATACTCTGCCTCTATAACAATCTATAGTAGCATGATGCCTACTCAACCAGTCCATTCCGAGTACAATATCGTACCCCGGAAGTGGCATGACGAGTAAGCTCACGCTCAACTCTCGGCCTCCTACTGACACTCTCCAGTCCTTGCAGTGATCACGGACTAGGATAATACCTCCACCAGTCATGATCTTGCAAGTCCTAGCTAATGGTTCTGTGTCTAAATGATGTCGAAGTGCATAAGATACAGACACAAAACTATGGGAAGCGCCAGAGTCGAATAAGGTAAATGCGGGAATACAATCGAGAAGAACCGAACCTGTGATCAAGTCTCCTGCTGGCTCGATCTCCTCGACTGCCATGGCGTATGCTCGCCCCTGGGGTGCACCTCTCTGCTGCTGATGCTGGGCAAACTTCTGATGTTGTGGTGGAAGTGGTCCCCTCTGTTGTTGGCCTCCTGGTACGGTAGGTACCCTGTCTGGTCCTCTCTGGGCGGCTGCTTCACCCTGACCTGAACGAATCGTAGGGCAATCCTTCAGCTGGTGTGTCGTCGATCCACAGGATAGACATGAGCCTAATCTCTTCCTGCAGATATCTCTAGTATGTCCCATCTTCCTGCAGTACGTACACTGGATGGCGGGCTGAGTCTGTCTCTGTTGCTGCTGCTGGACCTGCCCTCGGGCTGGTGCCTGATGCTGCTGCTGAAAGGGTCTCTGTTGTTGCTGCTGAAAGTGTGGACGCTTGCCCGGTCCCGTACTACTGTTTGCTCCTCCGGAACCATCGCGTCCCCTCTTGGGCCTGAGGCCCAAGTCGTCCTCGGCTACTTGGGCATCCATCAATATGCCCTCGTAGGTAGCTGTGCGACGTCCCGACGTGCGAGACTTGATCTCCCTTGTCAGCCCCTTTCTGAATTTTCGGGCCCTGTCCCCCAGATCTCTAATCATCGATGGCACGAAGCGGCTCAGGCGGGAAAACTCTGCGGCATACTCATCGACGGACGAGCTCCCCTGGGCTAAGTCATGGAACTGACTCTCCAAAGCTCCCAGGGCAACATCAGGAAAGAACTTTTCTTTGAAGAGTTCCTTGAAATCC
The DNA here is from genome assembly GCA_036927795.1 of Iris macrosiphon. NCBI lineage: Eukaryota > Viridiplantae > Streptophyta > Magnoliopsida > Asparagales > Iridaceae > Iris > Iris macrosiphon. Next base: position 168,945,686 of record JAYESA010000002.1, read on the forward strand.
TCCCAAGTGAGTCCCCTGCGCAAGAGTCTCGGCTCCGTGCGAAACCACGTCAAGGCAATATCGAACATCTGGCTGCCAGCGGCCTCGATCTGGAGGGCCTCCGGAAGCTGTGCCAAGCGCAAGTTCCTCTCGATGTCCTCTAGCCAATCATCGGCGTAGAGTATCCCTTCTGTCCCCTTGAACTCCCGAGGCATCATCCTCTTGAAATCCACAATGGTGCCCGGCCTCTGGTGGTGCTGATCAGGACGCTGCTGCTGCTGAGTGACTCTCTCCACAGCCTGGAGGGCCACTTGGTGAGCATTCTCCATGTTCACCCTCATCATCTCTGTCTGGGCCTGATGTGCCTCAGCCTGCACTCTCTGGGCCTCTGTCGACATCCTCTGGGCATCGACCATGCCCTGAATCAAGGCGAACATCTGTGCCCCATTGACGGGCACACCTCCTGGATGCTGAACTGGTGGTGGTGGTAGAGGCCCCGTCGTAGCTGTGGGGACACTCTGAACTGGTGGTGGAGGACCCCCGAATGCTGCAGACACTCCCACATGTACTGGAGATGTAGGAGGTGCTGCGAATGTCTGTCCGGCAGGGCGAGAGGTGGCAGACCTCTCTGAATCTGCTGCTCCGAGTCTCTGGGACCTTCTTGGCGGCATCCTGAAGACAGATCGAAAGATTTAATTAAGGCAATAGATACGATATCATCAAGGAAGGACAGAAAAATTCTAAAGGAAAAATTATTAAGAGTAATGTCATAAGAATCAGAATTCCCTAATTGTGATTGAGCATATCCCCGGCCTATTTCCTATTTCCTAAAACAGGCTCGTAGTAATACTTTAAGCGAGCACCACTACGATATCGCTCTAATGCGGTTCTAGGTCTCGACTACTGACCTGCATGGGCCACCACTAAAAATGTGTCACGACCCGCACCCGAAATTTGGGCATGAATCGTGGGTACGTCCAGCCTACGCCGCAGCATCGGCGGTAGAACGCTGTCTAGGTCTCAACATATAATATATCCTGTCAATAGTCTCAACTCCGCACGGAGGACAATGATAAATAATCCACAGTTCTATGGTGTACTCAATCACAAGCTATAAGAAGTAAGGGCACGATGAGAATAGAAAAGAGTTCTAAATAAACCAACCACAATAATCCAACTCAAATCCTGGTCTAGATGACCTCACAAGTCACAAAATAATAAATACATCTCAGTCTCAGTCTAAAACAATAAATGCAGAAAATAATCTAAGAACAGCCAGGTACGTTCTCCTCTAGGCTAGGCAACTCCTCTGGGGTTTCTGGAGTGAAATCACCCTCTAATCCTGGGCCGTAATGAGTGGGGCACAAGCTCTCCAGGTCCTCTGAAAAATGTTATCCAGTCAGGATTGGAGCGAAGCACAAGCACTAACAGCAGTTTCATTAAATTGACAAAATCTATAAACAGTGTAAGAAATACAAGATGGAAATAAATGCTGGAAATGTAAATACTGGAAAAAAATGGAAATAGGCAATAGAGCATCTAGCAATGAACAATAAATAGTGAATGCTAGACAATAAGTAGTGAATGCTGAAACAGGTGAATCTGAATAAAATAGACATCTAGCTAAGTGTTTGAAATATTAGTTTATTATGTGATCGGCTTGGGACTAGATCAGGCTGGTTATATATGATTAACTATGATTCTTGTAGGTCAGGCTAACCATATGGTTAGCTATGATGCATGTAGTGGTCAGGTTAATCATATATAACAGCTATGATGCATGTAAGATGGTCAGGCCGCACCCAACGTGAGAAGTGGGGTGAGCTATGATGCATGTAAAGGATTTGGATATGATCACATAATCTACTAATAATTCTCCATCCCCCAGCTAGCACAATGTATTCCAATCACGACTCCTCATGATGGGGATCTAGGGTGCTAACCCGTGTATCCATAGTGTCGGAATCAAGTATGTAATACACTATAATTTATAGAAGTAATCAACAATGAAAACTGACAGAGAATGTACTCGCCTGTGGTCCTGAGCAAGGTATGAGGATCGATGTCCAAAGTGGGATCACAATGACCTAATTATGGAAATTCAATGTCAAAATATTGAAATAAAAGAATAAACATGTTTAACTAATTAAACACGAGGCCTCTAGGTCAATTCTAAAGCCTACTGGTCAATACTAGTCATTACTAGCTATACTAGACATATCAATACTTGATACCAACTAAACTAATTACTAATACTAAATATAACTGGCAAATACAAATCAAACCATACAATACTCACTAAGCTAATTTCCTAACTAATACTAACTTGTATCAATAACTTATACTAACCCCTTTCAAGTAGCCAAGATCCAGTTTAATGAACCCTTCACAGTTAACAGTCTGAACTGTTCAGACATACACATACATGACTTAATCTTGAGGCAACTATATGGCTACTGGCAGAAACAAATAGGTAAGAACTTGCTCACTCTTACACAGGCATGGATTAACATTGATACACAACATGTGACTACTGGATGCACAGGTATGCTTATCTGGTTAGCTATAATAGGCATCTAAACTACTAGCAGTCAGCCATCAAGACTTGTTCACCCCTAACACACCTCCCTGAGACACCGGCACTCACTCATGTATCTCACCTAGGTGAAACTGGTTCCTCACTGCACACACAGTCTACTCACCCACTACACATACTGACACAGTTATATTGTTTGAAGATGTTGAGACTTACACATACATAGTCAGTTTACACATAGGTCTCTAGAACTCTTTGCACCCTCATATCACTGATACTCCAAGACACACAGTTCTAATTAACTGAGACACCCTACACCAACACTATCCTACATCCACACAAGTAGACACTGCTACACACAGGAAAATTTGACCTGGATACACATAGACACAGCCACTGAAACACTAAGACACACACTCACACAACTTCTACACACATAGGTATTTAAACTGAGAACACACAGACTCTCAAGTTCCCTCAGGTTGACACACACACACAGTTTACACAGATAACCTGCTCCCTGAACTCAGACATTTACACAGCATTCACATACACAGTTTACTCTATTAAAACTGGGACAACTCTACACAATATGCACACACACATCAGATACTGCTACAAAATGCTACTGCCCCTACTTAAAAGTTAAAACTCTGTTTTTCAATAGTAAAGTGATGTTAAGGTATCTAATCAATCAAAGATTTGTAAAAATGTCCATCTATCATACTGTAGCCTATCAAACCTACAAATCAAGTTCATAAAAGAATTGATCAAAGAATTAACTCCCATGATTTTAGCAGTGAATCCACTTGGATATTTCATCAGTTACCAAAACTGCTAATTCTTGGTCGTTTGGTATCCGAATTGTAGGCTCCAGAATTGTCGAAACTACAGACCCTGCCACCGTAACCAACTGCTATCCTCTACCACACCTACTCAACCAAAATTCCCAGACACTGATACACATCCTCTGCTCACAGATTGCATACACAGAATCCCTGTTTCGAATGTGCACCATGAAAACCCAAAACACACACCACTCTAGAACCCGACTGAACAGAGAACCATACATAGTCATCACCACACAACATATATTTATGTATATAGATAGGTATATCAAAAATATGCAGAACTTGAATAAGTTAGATAAATATATCCTTAATGAACATTTCTTCGAACACGTGCAGTGCAGAAAAACAAATATACATACAACCCATAAATTCCCAAACCAACCCTAGGAACCGAGATCTAAACCATACACGTTGGAGGATGGGATAGATCTACATGCAACACCTAGGGTTAGGGTTCACGAATTAATTGGGAAACCAAATGTATGAACACCCAACCTAATCAAAACCCTAAAAATCAAACTCTACACAGAAGGATGGTTTCCTAATGGCCATTAACATCTGAAAACAGGATTAAAATGAATAAAAACAGAGTTTTACCTAGGGAGATGGCTTCTTCAATGGAGGTTCTTCTTCTTCAAGGCTTCTTGACCCAACCCCTTACTTCTCTTTGCTTTGGAGGAGGAAAATAGAAGCCCTAGGGTTAAATCTCGAAAATTGGGTGGGGAGATGGTTTCTCTTGATGGAGGCTAGGGTTTCTCCTTTCTACATGAAGGAAGAGAGGGTTCCCTTTTATATAAACAACTAGGTTAGGGTTTCCAAGCTTAGTTTTAGGTTAAACCTTTATGTTAAGTCATGTAGAACCTAGTTACTAAGGTTTGGTCAGTCAAGGGTTTGAGGTCCAACCTAAAGTTTGAATTCTAAGGTTTCTCTAGGATTGGTCTTCAAATTAGGGTTTCACTAAAACTAGGTCATGACTTAGGGTTTGGTCATCAGGGTTGTCCTAATGAGTTCTAGGGTTGACCTAAAACCAAATATTATTAACAACATATAATTACTTTATAAAACTCAGCAATTAATTAAACATAAAATTATTCAAAATAGTGAAATTACATAAATACCCTTATCTGGAAAGGTGGTAGTGACAAGTTGGGTCCACTAAAATAAGGCCAAAATAATTAAATAACATCCAACAACAATTAAATAATACAACAAAAATTATTTACCATGCACAATATTTATTTAAATAGGAAATTACCAAAATACCCTTTTTTCTAAAATGTGGTAGTGACAAGTCTACCCTCCTTAAAATAATTTCGTCCTCGAAATTTAAAGATGAAAACTACCCCCAGAAAATTACAGAACAGAAGTAAAGAATCACAATTAACTAATGAACAGAACATAACTAGAAAATAACATACCTCAAGGTACAAACAAATATGGATAACGCTCTCGCATGTCATCCTCTCTCTCCCAGGTAGACTCCTCCAGAGAGTGATGCCTCCATGCGACGCGTACCAAAGGAATAGTCTGGTTCCTCAGCACCTTCTCTCTCCGATCCAGAATCTCAACTGGCTGCTCTGGATAGCTAAGAGTAGAGCCCACCTCTATCTCTGAGTGATCCAATACATGACTAGGATCTGCCACGTATCGTCTCAACTGCGACACATGAAACACGTTGTGCACTCCCTCCAATGCAGGTGGCAAGTCTAGTCTATAAGCAACTGCACCGACCCTCTCTAGAATAGTGAAAGGTCCGATGAATCGCGGACTAAGCTTTCCGCCTCCACCGAAGCGAATCGTGCCTCGTGTCGGAGAAATCCTCAGAAACACCAAACCACCCACCTAGAACAAAACACCATCTTAAGAACTTAATCTATAACAAACAAGAACAAGCACAAACAAAATCTAAACTATACCTCAAACTCCAAAGGTCTCCGATGGCTATCGGCCCAATGCCGCTGTCTGTCCTGCGCCACTCGAAGTCTGTCTCTGATCAACTGAACCTTCTTCGCTGTATCCACAACCATCTCTGGCCCAAGCAAAACTCTCTCTCCAACATCGTCCCAAGACAAAGGAGTACGACACCTCCGACCATATAGAGCTTCAAAAGGTGACACCTCTATACTGGCTTGGTAACTATTGTTGTAAGCAAACTCTACCAAATGGAGATGGTCCTCCCAAGAACCCCCGAAATCTAGTACACAAGTGCGCAACATATCCTCGAGAGTCTGGATAGTCCGCTCAGACTGCCCATCTGTCTGGGGATGATATGCAGTACTGAAATTGAGCTGAGTGCCCAAACTCTCCTGCAAACTCCTCCAGAAATAAGAAGTGAAACGACTATCCCGATCTGAGACTATGCTGACGGGAACTCCATGTATCCTAACGATCTGCCTCACATACATCTCTGCCAGCTTCTCCGTAGACAAACCCACCTTGAAAGGCAAAAAGTGGGCCGACTTGGTCAATCTATCAACAATGAACCAAATCGCGTCTTTTCCTCCTGGAGATCGTGGAAGTCCGGGCACAAAATCCATAGTAATGTGTTCCCACTTCCACTCTGGAATGGGTAATGGCTGAAGTAAACCTCCTGGCCTCTGCCTCTCGGCTTTCACCTGCTGGCACACTAAGCATCTGGATACAAACTGTGCCACTTCCCTCTTCATGCCATACCACCACACACTCTCTCGCATATCCCGATACATCTTGTTAGCACCTGGATGTATGGAATAATGAGAGCGATGCGCTTCCTGCAATACCTCCTCGCGCAACTCCCCACTAGGCACACACAATCTAACTCCATGCCTCAAGGATCCATCCTCTGCAATAGTGAAATCATCCTCCAATCCTGCTCTCACCTGAGCTCTGATACTCCTCAAAGATACATCATCATACTGTGCTGCCTTGATCCTGTCTATCAAATCTGAGTGTATCTACAATCCCCACATCTGAATAGCACACCCAGGAACAATCACCTCAATGCCCAAGCTCTCCAAGTCCTCCAACAGATATCGATCCTGCGTCAAGAACATAGCTACCGGATACCTGCTCAAAGCATCGGCAACTATATTGGCTTTCCCAGGATGATATTGCAAAGAGATATCAAAATCCTTCATCAATTCCAACCACCGACGCTGCCTCATGTTCAACTCCTTCTGCGTGAAAATGTACTTCAAGCTTTTGTGGTCTGTGAAGATCTCCACATGCTCTCCGTACAAATAATGTTTCCACAACTTCAGAGCGAAGATGACGGCTGCCAACTCCAAATCATGGGTAGGATAGTTCTTTTCATGAGGACACAATTGCCTGGATGCATAGGCAATCACTTTCCCATGCTGCTGAAGAACACAACCCAAATCCTTTCCCGATGCATCACTATAAATAGTGAAACCTCCGGACCCTGATGGCAATGTCAAAATAGGAGCAGACGTCAACCTCTTCTTCAACTCTTCAAAAGTAACCTGGCAATCCTCCGTCCAAACAAACTCCACATCCTTCCTTGTGAGTCTGGTCATCGGCTCGACAATCCTCGAAAAATCTTGCACAAACTTCCTGTAGTAGCCTGCCAATCCCAAGAAACTCCTGATCTCTGCTACCGAACTCGGAGTCTTCCAAGATTCCACTGCTGAAATCTTCTTCGGATCCACTGAAATACCATCACCAGTCACAACATGCCCCAAGAATTCCACCTTGTCTAGGAAAACTCACACTTGGACAACTTCCCATACAACTTCTCCTTCCTCAGCACATCCAACACAATCCTCAAATGCTCCTCATGCTCCTCCGACGTCCTCGAGTATATGAGTATGTCGTCGATGAACACCACTACGAACTTGTCAAGGTACTGGTGGAACACCTTGTTCATCAAGTTCATAAATACCGTCGGTGCATTAGTCAAACCAAACGGCATCACCATAAACTCGTACTGACCATATCGAGTTCAAAAGCAGTCTTCGGTATGTCCTCCGGCTTCACCTTCACCTGATGGTAGCCTGATCTCAAATCTATCTTAGAAAATACTTTCGCACCACTCAACTGATCAAACAGATCATCAATCTGTGGCAAAGGATACTTATTCTTGATAGTGAGATTATTCAAAGCCCTGTAATTAATGCACATGCGCACCGATCCATCCTTCTTCGGTACAAACAATACCGGGGCTCCCCATGGTGAAGAACTCGATCTGATAAATCCCTTATCCTGTAATTCGTCCACCTGCTTCTTCAACTCGACCAGTTCGCTGTTGTTTACTCTATAGACATGCTGCAAAATTGGTTCTGTACCTGGCACCAAGTCTATAGAAAATTCAACATCTCGATCTGGTGGCAATCCTGGCAATTCCTCAGGAAACATATCCAAGAATTCTGCTATCAACGGATGCGGCAACTCCTTGTCTTCCACCATAGCTCCACAAATAATGCCTTCTCCCTGCTCCGCAGCTTCTCTAGCAAACTTGAACTCTGGCTCTCCTGACGAACCAAACAAAACTCTACCTCCTCTACAGTCTATGCTAGCACGGTGCCTACTCAACCAATCCATCCCGAGTATAATATCGTAGCTTGGAAGTGGCATTACAAGTAGACACGCACTCAACTCCCGGCCTCCCAGAGTAACTCTCTGATCCTTGCAAATATCATTAACCAGGATAATGCCTCCCCCGGTCATGATCTTGCAAGTCCTAAGCAAAGACTCAGCTACCAAACCATGCTTCAGATCAAAAGAAACAGATATAAAACTATGGGAAGCACCACTATCAAACAAAGCTAAAGCTGGAATGGAATCAAGAAGAATAGAACCTGCGATGACATCTCCGGTAGGTTCCTCCTCTTCGACGGTTATAGCAAACGCTCGTCCCTGTCGAGCACCTCCCTGCTGTTGATGCTAGACAAAACGCTGATGCTGTGTCGGAAGCGGTCCCCTCGGCTGTGCTGCAGGTGGTCTCGTCTGTGTCCTCGGAGCTGGAGCTGCTCCCTAAACTGCATGACAAGGACACTCCCTTGATTGATGCCCTTCAGTACCACAATACAAACAAACTCCTAACCTCCTCCTGCAAACTTCCCAGATGTGGCCGGGCTTCTTGCAGAAGTTGCATGGAGCTTGCTGTATCTGTCTCTGCTGCTGAGGTGCCTGGTGAAAAGGCGCTCTAGCTGGAGTCTGGTTCTACTGTGGCTGCTGGAAAGGTCTGGACTGGAAATGAGGATGTTTGGCAGATACTGCACTGCCGTTGGCCCCCAGAAAAGAATCACGGTCTCTCTTGGTCTTCAAACCCAGATCCCGCTCAACCTTGCGTGCCTCCGCAAGTATCTCCGAGTATGTCTCATAAAAAGACGGAATGAGGAATCAATATGGCACAAGATGTAAGACATCAAGGAAAGGACAGTTTAAGGGATCAAGTATCAATGTCAAAGGAGAATAGTTGAATCAAAAGAATTTTCCTAGATGTGATTGAGTATCTCAGCCTATATCCTATATCCTATCGCAGGCTCGCAGTAGTACAACTAAGTTGTCGTACTACCACGATATCACATACTTGTGAAGCTAGACCTGCATGGGCCACCACCAAAAATATGTCACGACCCGTACCCGGTGTAAGGATACTAGTCGAAAACAACGCCCAGCCTACGCCGCAGAATCGGCGGTAGAACGCTGTCTAGATAGTCTATCTAAAGTAATAAACCACCAATAATGATAGAATACTCAATCACAGAACTAAGATAAAATGAGCACGAATCAGATAAGAATAGAATAGTCATCATACAACTCATGAGTTTAAAATAATACATCAATGAGTCTGAAGAGTAACAAAAATAAGCTGGAGACAAATCCAGTACAAAAGAATACTATTATACTACAAAGCTACACTCCAGGGTCAACTGTCTCAGTTAGGATAAGTCCCTCTTGAGCCAGGGTCTCCGAATCTAAACCCACAACATCCTGGGGTCCATAATAGGTAGGGTACTCCTCAGTGTCATCTGGAAAAATATATCCAGTCAGGAAAGGAGCAGAGTACATCTCTAACAGCAGTTCTAATCCATGATAAAAACTATATAACAGTAAATAGCTGTGGATAAACAAGATGCACAAAATAGATACAAGAGATATATAAATAATAAGTAAATACTGGAAAAAAAATACAATAATGAACAATATGCCAATGAAACAATAATACTAATGACTAAGTGTGTGAGTACTAGCTTAACATGTGATCGGCTTGGGCAAGATACAATGCGGCCTGGCTAATCATACGTGCGGTGCATGATCAACACTATTCGCTTATCAATACTTTATTCAATAGGGATTTGATCACATATCTATACTAATACTCCCCACCCCCAACTGGTATAATAGATCCAACCACGGTATGCTATGGCACTAGATTCCCCAAGAAGAGAGCGACTCCTCCCGAAAATCGGTGTCTGTACATGTACAAGATAACCAATGAACAATACTTGCACCATATACACCATATACCAAGGAATAACATCTCATGACGAGATTCGGATATACCAATCCGTGTAACCATAGTGTCAAGAGAAACATGTATATCTACACTAGATACAACGAACATAGAGGATATCATAAATGAGAAACTATCAGAGAATGTACTCGCCTGAAGTCCAAAGAACAGTCTCACAGATGTCTGACTCGGTACCTCGAAGACCTAGATATAGAATACCACATTAATACAAGGTCCCGAAAAGAGAACAAGTCAAACTAGTCAACTTCTAGGTCAATAAATCAATTCTAAGTTAAAAGTCAACTATGGTCAACTCTAAAGTCAACTAAAGTCAAACATGGTCAAACCAAGGTCAACCTCACAAGATATCTATATAAAAATAATATGGAAATAAAATACAATAATTTAGGAAAACAAAATTAGATCCCAAATGATACCCACACAAAGTATACTAATAATACAATTAATGCACACTCTAAATAATGTATATACAAACCAATATTTATACAAATAAAGTAATATATTATTATTAGTATTATACCTCACAAAAATACCTATATATATACATATATAAAACAATTTAATAAATATATATACTTGTATATATATACACATAAACTTGTACATTTAAATATTAATAATTACAAAACACATTGCACATATTAATGTACGTATTTTACATGGCTAGAAGCACACATAAAAACATATTCATTAATATACAAATAATTATATAATAATTATAAATAATATAATCACACATTTAAACACATAAATATATTTTACAAACCTTTATGTATAAAATATTTTATTAACATAAGTACATATATAATTGCATGCAAGAAAGCTATATACATATATTTATACATCATATTAGCACACACAAAAATATATAGATCTATGCTACAATAATTACTATAATAAATACACAAAATAAATATATAATATCTATATATATTTACTAATTATAATTAAAGAATTTAAACCATACATAATTAGATCTACACACAAACACACCAAATTGGAGAGTATCCCACCGTATCCCACTAGATATGCGACACGAGTCCAACACACAACCAATTGCACCCCGAAGGACACAAATAAGTCACAAATAATATTTATGAATAAATCAAAGTGTCAAAAGTAGATCTATGTGTCCGTGTCAAAATACGACATGTACAAAGTCCCGTGTCGGAGGGAAACCCCCAAAATGACACGTATCACCAAATAGTTGGGATACAAACCACAAGTACCCAAATATGGACACGACACAAGACCCAAACACATAAGCACATGCCCAATTGATCTATAGGATCAATTGACATACACAACAAAATATAAATTCGGAATTCCAACAAAATTGACACAAAAAGCACCATAACTTTCTCCATGGGTCTCCTATGAACACAAAACAAATTCCTATGGGTAGTACATACATATGGGTTGATTTTACATGATTAAATCTCAGATTTAGAAGCTATTTTAATGAGAAAAACTGAATTATACCTATTGGGAGATGGATTCCCAATAAAACCTCCAATTGAGATGAACTTGCTTCCAAATTGTAGATCCTTGCTCCTCTTTGTAGATTCTTGCTTCTCAACTTTCTAATGGTGAATTGGGAAGAATTTGGAATGAATTTGGTGGAGAATTGGAATGGGAATGAAAGAAATTTGGGAGTGGGAAATTCTAGATCTAGATTTGGAATGAGAATGAGAGGAGAGAGAAATTTCCCCCCCTCTAATATAGGCCGGCCATGCCCCCTTCCCCAAGCAATTGTAAAATGTCCAATGTACCCCTTGGGGCCTCTCATGAAGAAATAATTAAGGAAGGAAGCTTCTAGTCTAATCACTTAATTAATTTAATCCATCTCCTTAACTATGGGCTTTCTAAATTGGCCAAATCTAACTATTTAATTCATGTTGGTCCATGGGTCCAAACTAAACTAGTTGGGTCCACTAAAATAAGTCCAAAATAATTAAATAACATCCAACAACAATTAAATAATACAACAAAAATTATTTACCATGCACAATATTTATTTAAATAGGAAATTACCAAAATACCCTTTTCCTAAAATGTGGTAGTGACAAACCTTACCACCCAACCTATCACGGATGAAATAGAATGAACCCTTCCAACCGATGGGACAGCTTCTATTGAAATAAGTCCAATAGTTTTCGTTGGATCATTTGGTTTTGTGTTGCGTTGTGTTTTGTGTTGCTTTCGATGACTTGGTTTTCATAGTTAATTTTCCTCGCTTGCGCGTTCTTTTCGAATCGTAAGAGAAAGATATTGAAGGATGCTAACCAAGCGTTGTTGCAAATTTTAGGACGCATAACCAAGGAGTGATCGTTGCAAGAGGCTTCCACATTCTCTCGCATTGATTCAATCGGTGAGTGGCTTAGGCCCTTCGATGAATCCTTCAGTCTATACACCTTAATAAAAATGATCTCTAGTCTGCACGAGTTGAATATTCTTATGTTAAATGATGCCTCACTAAACAAATAAGCTAAAAGAAATAAATTGCATGCTTGATGTATATAGGATTGTTGCAAATGCTTGTTCAAATAGACGTGTATCTTTTCCTTACCCATATGTTGCACAAGAGATGTTTAGAGAAACCTCGCATGGGTTACTAGAGAAATGAGTAAAGAGATAGAGATGTTCTTTTATAGTCTAACTGTTGTATAGTAAGAGTTTATATGATAGAGATGAATACCATACATCGGTCTTTAGACAACTTGGGCACAAGGGTAATCCCACGAACGGTTCCTGGGGTACTGGGGATCGTTCGCCCTAGGGGGGATCAGAGGAATACCCTGAGGCAATGAAGTCCTGCGATCAGGGGAGTGTTAATGTCTATATAGCATGGGTTTCCCATGGACTATCATGTAGTTAGGTCGCATGATAAGTTTACCTTCTATGCACACTAGACACTTGATGTGAACACAGATGCATGAGTTATATACATATATGCAAAATGTTGCTAACTTGTGTGTCTGCCGCATAGATAACCGCTCGGCCGTGGGTAAGATTATCATATGGGTAGTTCAATATATTGTTTATGTTTCTTTGCAAATTGTTAATAAGAACTTAGACAACTAGAAATATCACATAATAATCCTGCTAGCTTTATATGTCAACCTAGTATGAATTTCTATGTGAGTTTGGCCTTGGTCGCTCACCAGTACATGTTGTAGTACTGACCCACGTTTTTGGACAAATCTTCAGGTTCTTGTAGCGAGAGTTTGACAACCCTTCTAAAGGAACCGTGCTCGTGCTGCTTCCCAAGGCTTTCCTTTACAGTATGCAAGCTCTTCTTTTGCTAGATGTTTTAATTTTTTGGTCCTACTAAAAGGATATGATGTATGGGCATTGTGGCTAGTTTTGGGTTGGTAAAAAGAGTTGTAAGACATCTATGAAATATTTTGAAATCAGCCAAGCAAGTACTTTATAATCCAATCTTCAAATATCCAATAAAGAAAATAGTTTGTGTTCCTATCAAATGTGTTCAACTTTGGTTCTCTGCATTTAAATTTCGTGCTTCTAAATATGTATATTTTTGTCTAACTTATATTTTGTGCAGGTATTATGCCTTGTGCAAGCACAATTTAGGCTTGCACGGTATCACGTCCAAGCTAGGACGATCGGTTCCGTAAGGACCAAGCGAGGACGATCGACCCTTACTGGATCGGGGCGTGACAAACAGGGTCATGTGATTCGAGATTGTCTAAACAATAAGGCTTTGGCCCTGCACCGCAATGGCAACACTGGTCAGAATGAGAATCAGAATCCCGTGCCAGCTCCAGCTAATGGACAAATTGAACAAACGAGAAGGCCTAGAGTTTATCAGTTGAATATTGAATACGATGCAAGCGGACATGATGTTGGTGAGTCTGATTCTTTTGACCTCTTGATGTCTTGATTCTCGAATCCTTGATCTCTTAAGTTTCGAGACAAAACTTCTTCTCGGTAGGGTATTAAGTAATGCCCATCTCCAGCGGTTCACTAATGGAACACTTGTAACTTTGACTCGGTTGAGAATCAAGTCTCGGGAAAAACTTACCGCCAAATCAATCATGGACGAAATGCAATGAACCCTTCCAACTGATGGAACGACTTCTATCAAAATGAGTCCAAGAGTTTTCATTGGATATTTTGCTGGTTGGTTTTGTATTGCCTTGTGTTTTGTCTTCTTTCGATGATTTGGTTTTCATGATTCGCTTTTCTCGCTTGCGCATTCATTTTGAATCATAAAAGAAAGAGATCGAATGATGCTAACCAAGTATTGTTGTAATTTTAGGATGCATAACCGAGGAGTGATCATTACATAAGGCTTTCCCATCTCTCGCGTTGATTCGTTCGGTGAGTGGCTTCGGCCCTTCGATGAATCTTTAGTCTGCACACCTAATAAAATGATCTCTAGTTTATTTGAATTGCATGTTCCTATGTTTCAAATGATACCTCACTAACAAGATAAGCTAAAAGAAATGCATGCTAGAAGTATTAGAATTTTGCTTTACTGTCAAGTTTATGTTACATGTCCCTCGTTCCTATGCTGCATAACCCAATCTATAGCAAGTCCTTATGTTTTGAACATGATCAGTGTAAAAAGAAAGAGTAGATAAAATCGTGTACTTGTTGTTCAGAACTGTGCATAGTAGTGTCTTATATGATAGATGTTTCATGTCATGCATTGGTCTCGAACAACTTGTGCATAAGATAATAGTCACTCGAACGGTTCCTGGGGCACTGGAAATCGGTCGATCCAGAGAAGATTTTTGAGAGCACCCTGAGGTACGGTCCTTGTGATCTAGTGGGGTGGGGTGTCTATTAGTGAATAGCAGAACCCTGATGTCACAACTGCTAGTATTTGTGTGTGTTGGTGCAGAGTTGAACCTTAAGTCACAGCTGCTGACATACGTGCATATTAGTGCAAAGCTGAACCTTGTGTCACCGCTGCTAATCATGGGACAACCTATGGACCATCATATAGTTAGGTCGTATGCTAATTTTTTTCTTACAAGTCTAACCATTTAATGCAAGGATTGATGCATGAGTTTATATATATATATATATATATATATATATATATATATATATATATATATATATATATATATATATATATGTATATATATGCAAATTGTTGCTAACTTGTGTGTCTGCTACAGGGATAACCGCTTGGTCTTGGGTAAGATTTATCGCATGCATGGTCTACTCTTTTGTTTAAGTTTCTTTGTAAATTATTAAAAAGAACCTAGACAATTAGAAAGATCACCTAATAATACTAGTTTCACTTGTATTCTTAATGTGGATTTCTAGGTGAGTTTGGCCACGACCGGAGGGAGGTGAGGTGAGATATATCGAAGTGAGGCGACCAAAGGCGCTTTTTGAATGACTTTTTTACTTACGACAAAATGGAAATATGAAATTATTGAACTACAGCCCCGTTGCTAACAGAACTACTTTTCGCTGTAATAGAATCCATCCGTAAAAATGGTTTCAAAATCTATTCTATTGATGACACATGTTGAATTACTTCCGAAAAGCAAGTCCTTAGGTGTAGGTATTGACTTAACACATGCCTCGGTCGCTCACCAGTACATGTTGTAGTACTGACCCACGTTTGTGGACAATCTCCAGGTTCTGGTAGCGAGAGTTTGGCGAGTATTTTGAAGCTTTAGGAGCACATCCCTTCAAGCGAAACCGTGCTTGTGCTGCTTCAATAATTTTCCTCTCCTGTGGCAAGCTCTTTTGTTAAGTGTTTTATTTTGGTCATACTAAAAGGATATGATGTATGGGCGTTGTGGCTAGTTTTATGTTTGTAAAAAGAGTTGTAAGCCATCTATGGCATATTTTGTAATCAACCAAGCTAGTACTTTGTAATCCAATTTTATGTATTCAATAAAGATAGTATTTTGTGTTCCTATCAAATATGTTCAACTTTGGTTCTCTGTATTTTTAATTTTGTGCTTTTATATATATTTTTTTTGTTTAACATGTGTTTTGTGTAGTTATTATGCCTTGTGCAAGCACAACTTAGGCTTGCACGATATCAAGCCAAAGCGAGGACGATCGGTTCCGTAAGGACCAAGTGAGGACGATCGGCCCTTACGAGATTGGGACGTGACATCCAACAAAAATTTCAATAAGGAAGAACCCAAAACATTAAAGAACCTCATTGTTTTATGGATTTCTTCTGTGAAACTCGATATAGTGATGCCCAAAAAAGCAACTTCATCACTTGTTGCATTGTCATTCTTCCTCTCATATTATTAGCTTTCGATATCATTCGAACATTGTAAATTATCCTCATTGTTGACTTGTTATTCTTTCTTTCTTTTTGTCGCATGGTAGATAGAACTTGTCGTGCAATCCCAGAGTTGGGTAATTACTCAACTAGCTCCCTCTCATCTTGTGTCAATCGACCCACATATGCATGACCCACAAGTGTGCCAACAATAAGATGATTGTACGTTACATTCTTGACTTTGATAATTCATTTCTCATCAACAATGTTGACAATCTGCAACTTGAATATATATCCACATTTTTTCGTCCTAATATTTGTCTTTGTTTGTTTTGCTTCTTTGGTGACCGTATCTTTTCTACGATGAGACCTGAATACGTCTCTCTCATATCCAAGCTCTATACTTTTTTGTCCGACCAAATTGTTAATCGGTCTTGCAATGATGATGATTGTGTTATGTTGTTTTCCAACTTGTTGGAATCATTTTTTCACTTTTTCAAGAGATTCGAACACAGTATCTTTGGCGAATAAATGGCCAAAAATAATATAAATAAGTGTATGTACGATAATATATTCAAACGATGTGCTCTATATCTTAAAATAGAAGAAAATATATAAGTAAAAAAGAGAGTTCAAAATAGAACTTTAAGATAGAAATTGTCAGTCTTAGGGCAAGCAGTCCTCACTACAATGAAGACTGCTAAAGTTTTGGCAATCCTAAGACTGTCAGTTTCTGTCTGTAGGACCACCAAAATTTTGGCAGTCATTACTATTGTTAGTGTCATGCCCCGATCTCCTGCAAGCTAATCGACCATCCCTGCTAGGCGAGAATCACCGCTCCAGCACTCCCGTGGGACGATCGCTTAACCGATCTGGAAGTTATGCCACATGAGCGAGAGCCGAGCCCATGCAAGGCCGTGGTTCATGCTAGCGGTAAGAGGTCTAAGCCACAGAGTCGCACAGATTGTCTGAGTGCAGCGGAATTATAAACGCATAGGCGATTGGTAACAAGTTCACTGAGTCGACAATAGCAGAAGCATTGAATAGCATAAGTAGAAGTAAAACAAACTCTTTATTGATATTGTACAAGTATTACAGGCAGCGCTAGGCTGAGATTATAAGTCGATCAAGCCTCTCTCTGAAAAGTAAAAGCGTGCCAAGTGGCTACATTTATGGAATGATACATAGGCGATATTCCAACATTATGTCTTGTATATGTGCTTCAGTTCCGGACGCTGCGCTCCAAGGCTCCAGAGTGAACTCCATGTCTTAGCACGCACGAAGGAGGCATCCGCACCGAACGAGGTTCTTTCGTACCCTGCAAACAATCTGGTGGATTATCAGTACATGAATGCACTGGTGGGAAGGCTACTCGCCCACTCGACAAATCCAAAAATGTTTAATAGGCTCCGTGCAACATCTATTAAGTTATCTTTCTATTCTTGCCTTAGGATCAGTTTTATGGCAATATTGAACAGCCTAACTCGTGTGGCAGTGCGCCGTGAGATATAAGAGGAAACACGGTGAGACTTATCAACTTATCATTTGTCCTTCCCGGTCCAAGGCAAACACAGTTATTTCAAGTACAAGCAGCATATATAATGAATCAAGGGACAATAACATATCCAAACACGAGTGTCGTGAGCGAGGTTATATTTTGGGTGCACAATTTATACGAATTATCAGGTGTGCTGCAGAAAATGTTGAAGTCTTCTATATATACAAGTGTGCTATACTCAAGATCGTTCAAGTATTTCTGATTTCCAGGCGCGATGCAATGACTCGCACGTGGATAGCCGCTAAGCGAGGATGACTTATCTATATGAATAATTGTCACTGGCTTAGCCATAAAGGACCTAGTCATTGACAGGAAGCGTATGCAATAAAAGTACGTGGTGCACTGTAAGCCATTCCCCCAATCATGTGAGACTAAATGTTAAGTTCCATCCGGATTGGATCAGTTTCGGTGCCCCGAAGACCGCCCATGGAACTGAGATCCGAAGATCACCTTTTTCAAGTTGTCCGCGACATGCAAGTCTTGGGTCTTCCAATTTTATACAACTTGACATGATAATCTATGATTCTTGTTCTGAACCGAGCATTTGCTCCACGAGCTGATGATTCTTGATTTGCTTGACATGATTCTCGTTCAGAGGTAAACTTGATATGATTATCATTCAGTTATAAACTTGACATGATTCTAGTTCAGTGTTCAACTTGCCTTAATGCATGCCCCTGGTCCGGGGAATGCCTTGGTGACCTAACGGTCCCGGGTACTTGCAAGTTCAATTGCACATAAGAAATATTTGATAGTCTCCTGGCTCACTAGATGCATGCACGATACACAATAGTGTTACTTGATTGTGGCATAAGCTTTGTGTAGAAAATATTTGAAACGAGGCAACATTATACAAGTTAACATATAAGTAGGCAAGCATGCAATTATAAGAAAACTTAAGCATTCACGTTGGCTCGGGCCCGAAGGTAAGCCGAGGAGTGAAACCGTAAGGGGACTTACCGAGCGACATAATCTAGGATCGTGTTGTGTTGCAAGTAAAGAAGTGCACTACGAAGAGTGTAATGTTCATATCGTTCTACTCGAGGCATAGCAGGTCTAGTTGCATAAGACAAAGGTAGCATGCAAGGGTCCGATTATAAGCAATATTTTATTTCCATGTTCTAGCACAAGCAATACAAGTTGGGATTATTCCCTTAGCTATGTGTGTTATATTCTTATTAGCATGCAGGGGTGATTCACCTAGCGACTAGCATGAAACATCCATATTTTAAGTGTGCTAGCTAAGCAAAGACAAGTTCATCGTAGCCACCCACCTTAGCGATGATTCGCCTCGGTCGAGCGATACTCCAAGCGAGCCTCTGAAAGCCTAAGCTGGAACTCCCGAAGAACCAAGTCTGTAAATTCGTTGCCTTAAACGAGTATTTTCGCTGAGTAAAGCGGGTCGGGACGTTGCACTTTTGTCGTTTGAATCGGCAGTCCGCTTGAGCGGAACGGGTCGTTACATTATACACCACTCAAAAAAGTCTCATCCTTGAGACTTTCCGAACGCAGGCAGTTCTATCGCACTATCGAATCTATCCCAAGCGTAGCAATCAGTACCACTAATCCATTTAAACACAATCTCCTATTCGATCCTTACGCCGTATCGCGTATATGCTGAGTCAGTCTCATTTGCTCCTTAGCGTTGGACATATTGCTTTAACGCGGGGTACGTTTTAATCTATCGTGAATGATGATCTAAGGCTGGGACAAACTTATACAAGTCGCTATACTTGTTCAGGCAGATATTCACTTGTACTAGCATCGAGATAAGCACATCGCGAGTCTGGATCGTGCACATATTTGAAGCGTCCTTCAAACATATGCATGTCAACCAACTTAGCGATAATGAAGTCTGTGTACTCGAGTTTCACATATACTTTAGTCTTGGATCGTGCACACATTCAAGGCGTCCTTCAAACATATGCATTCAACAAAACTTAGAGATAGTAAAATTGGACAAGCTACTTGCGAAAATCTCAAGGGTTCTCATTTTTATGAATCACAAGGATACTTCTGATAAGGTCAATCAAATCCAAGTTATTTTCCATTCCAACCAAATAATTGCACTACTGTTAAGCAAGATCTATCCGATACCGACTAGCGTTCATCCGTTTGGGTCAAACACAGCACACGTTATCGTTCTCAAGTCTAACAGTAAGCCTTGTTGCCCCAGTTCTATAGCTTGTTCAAGCAATATGCTAAAGTCGGTAATATATATTTATTCACTCGGCACAGGATCGTCTGTCTAATTGCTATGTCAGCTCACTAGGTCATAGGTACAAGTTCAAGCATGCGATTCATCGTTCAAATTTTGTCACACGATGCTCGCCCTAATTCCTAGGTTCAAACCATTGTTCATTTGTACGGGATATTCTACCCAAGCTCGTTTCACTCAGATTTCTAAACTTCGAGCACAGATTTTTCTAAATACAATAACACGTTCGTTTGTACCGGGATCGAGTCCGTTTAGTAAAATCCATAATATATCCATGTTGCAGGACAAGCCTAGTGATTTGCATAGTCTATCTCTTCAAACATGTTTTGATAGAATCCCTATCCATTCCAAGTCTAAACCACCAAGCCGAGATTCAGTTCTAAACCTTTATCTATAATACCAAGTCGTTCAACCTGATTCATGTATCCATTCACGAAACCCTCAAGCGTGATTTATTCCAGATTCTAGGCTAACTTGTCACGCCCCAGTCCCAAAATACGTAGGACTAGGAACACGTAACCATGCCAGCTGCATGGATATGGCAACTCCAATATATGGAAACCAAAACCCATATGTACGATGTAATATGAATATCAAATCCATAAGTGGTATAAATCTATCATAAGTCACAGGGTATAGTCTAGATCTCATCCACAAAAAACTAAATATAAATAAATAACCAATATCTATGAAACTAGATCTCAATATAAAGTATCTAAAGATGATAGTCGGATGGAAACAAATCCACTACCGAACTAGAATATAAAAGCAACACAATATAAGTACATCACTAATAATCACTACATTAACTAATAAACAATAAGGCTCGAAGAGAAGACCTCCTCGAAATATAAGTAGCAAGTCCGGATCTGCGCTCCTGCGAATACTCATGAACATCTATACCTGAAAAGGGACCAGGTCCTCAGAGAGACATAATAAGATACATAGAAGCATGCTAATAAAGTACTGAAATTAAACATCCAATGGGTCGCCTAACCGTCTATGTGAATGCAGTTTTAGAACAACTTTTCTAACACGTGGGCTATCTGGCTAAAATGGGATTGGCATGATTCTCTTAGAGATTCAGGGGCCTACAAAGCATGTCGTCTTTTCAACGACAGAGGCGCCTGATAATATATAATATATAGTGGTCATCAAGACCGCGCATCTCCGGCGGAGCGTACGGGTTACACAAGAAAAGTGCAATGGAGCCCACACGCCTTACTTGTTGTTCTCTCCATCCCATGCTCTAAGCATGTCACATCCATGACACGATAATACCTCTAATAACTGCCAAGTCTACTAGTATGCAAAGTTTCTAACAACAGTTATTCCTAACGTACGTCCCATAAGTACAGGAGGCCAAACCCTGCACGCAAGTCCGTGATCTATATGAGACTCACAACTCATGTAACAATTATGTCACGGCCAATGAAACCTAATGATGCTTCATGATAATGGGGAGGTCTCATAAACAAGGTCAATGCATATACATAATAAAAATAGATCACGACGACACCGTCGTTTGCACCCAAGTTTCCTTGGACGCACAGTTTATATATAACAGTTAAAATACAGGAACTAAATGACGAAAATAATGATGCATGCTACATATGGAATATGAATAACAGTACAATGGCAAGGTATACTTGCCTGACAAGAGAGCTGCAAAATGTGATGTCCAAATGTCAAGGACACGGGATCAGGAACTAAGACCTCTGAATAAACGTCTCCGGATGCTGAAATAGACACCACCAACGTTTCCGGAATCAGTAAAATAGCAAGAAAACACCACCATTTCGTCCAATGTAGACACAGGAGCAAAACAATAATTTCAGGTCAAAGTGGGGTCTACATGTGGCCTTTTTTGCACCAAAAAGCGTGCCAAGGGTAAAGGTCTCTAAATGGGACAAATTATAGGTCAAACAAACTCTAAAAGTCAGTACGAACTCAATAGTATGTCCAATTTTGGATTCCGGTGAGCCAAACACAATTTTGCCCAAAAAATCAACCGTGGGGCCCGCCAATAGGCGACTTGGTCAACTGTCTCAGAATTGTGTAAAAATTGGGTCATAGGACCAGCGCGATACCACGAGTCCAATGACGTAAGTTTCGTCGCATTCTGACGAGAGTACAACAAATGGCGTAGGGTTTTGCAAAATTAGCGATATAGGGATTTTTTGCGGATACGGGCTGATTTCGACGCGCACACGCGTCCAAATCAGTTTTCGCAAAAGCCCACACGTCTGGGTATACCGTGCGTGCATTTTGGTGTACTTGGTACACGATGGGGCGGTCCCGTTTGACGGGTCCTACTCCGTATCGTAATTTCTGGAAGTTAGAAAAAGTAGGTTTTTGGGATTTTCAATCTGTTTTAATTCTACATACAGCAAATAATAAAATATTATATTTGACAAAAATTAATCTCAGTTAAGTTGTGTTTGCATACCAAAAAAAACTAAATTCGGATCTCTGTGGTGGGAGATACGAGTCCTTAAACATGGGTGGTTACCGCAGTTTTCTGCGATCCAAAAGTTATCATTTTTTGCCAACTTGGTCGTTATTTTCGCCTAGGGATACAAGTTGTTCGTAAAAAACTAACACACAGTATTGGAAGGGGGATAGGTCGTGAACATACCGGTGAAGACGGGGTCGAGTTTGGTCGAGCGATGGTGCGGGAATCGAAGAGTGAACAGAGGTAAGTTATTGTTCAATTGTTGCTGTCGCGGGGTTGTCACGGACGCGCGGTGGTCGCAGGGCGGCTCCGGCGGTGCTGGCTGGGTGGCGCGGCGGCTCTGATGTCGGCGGCGGCGGCGCTCCTCAGGTCGAGATGGTAAGAAATAGATTTAGGGTTAGGGTTTACTGTGTACTATACATATATATATAGAGAGCGCGGGGGGGATAGGTTACGCGCGGGTGCAACGCTTTGCCGCTGCTGCTGCTTAGTTAGTAACGCGGGTGCGGGTTTGGTTGGTATTGGGTTAGGGTAGGACTTAATGGGTAGGGTTTAGATTCATTTAGATTTTATTTTCTTTTTCCTTATTCTTTTTCTTATTCCTTTTTTATTTCTTTTCTAATTCTTTTTTTCCTACTATTATTCTTTTTAATAAACCTTATATATATATATATATTCTAGAAATTATATTAGTGCATACCATTAAGCTATCAACTGCCCACAGGGTCTCCTACCTGTAAATAATTAAGAAAAAATTATAATTGCTCCATAAATCCTCTATTGCACAAACACCTAAAAAAAATTTAGATAAATTCTATTTCTACTAATTAGCTAATACTTACTATAAATTAATCAATTAATTAATTAAATACTTAATACAGTTTATTAAAATTAGGGATTTTACAAAACGGATCAAGATTGTGTCCCCAATTTCGATTGGAACGCACAACGATACAAAGTTAGAATTATTTAGAATTAAATATAAACGTCTGCGACGAATGTTGTGCGACTAAAATGTAGCACCAGAGAGTATAATTATAAGTAACACCGAGGTCAGAATAGAAGGCGGTCATGTTTAGGGCAAGAGTGTAAAATTTGTAGGTAGGGAATGGCTAGTGTAGTGCTCCAATTATCGAAGCAACAGTAAGGTGCACTAACTGATATAATTATTGCAAAATTAAATAAATACCGTGTTCTATTTTCAATTGGATTCAAACTAGCCCTAGTCTCACTATCTAACCAAGTAGGCCTAATTTTGGGTGAGGGGGTTTACATAACTTATCCTCGAAATATTTTTGATCGTATCGAAATATTTCTGATCATTTCCAAATTTGTCTTATCGTGTCGAACCAAAAGTCAAGACGATCCATTTGTTGTCACGCTTCGGTCTCCCGTAAGTTCGATCACCCTCGTTGGACGTGAGATCACCATGCAATGCTCCCGCTGGATAATCGTCCTAATTCGGGCGTGATGGATGTACGAGCATAGAGTTTCGCTCGCACAAGAGAAGAATGTTTGAACGTTATGGTTATTCGAAACGATCAAGACTCCTTATCATTTTTCTTTACTCCATCCAAGTTATATTCATTGTCTTACTTCTAGCATTCCTCAAGCAACTAGTTTCAAATATTTAAGCCAAGTCTATTCCATCTTTTTGATACGTTCCATTCATCGAGTTCGTTTGGAATAATCATAGAACATGTTCCCGTGAGTTCGATCATCCCCGCCGTACGTGAAATCACCACGCTGGCGCTCCCGCAGGATAATCGTTCTCGTTGGGACTGCTTCGAGAGTTATCCTTTCGAACTTGATTTCAATATCGTTCTTCCAACTCTAAGCCAAATCCATTATCGTTCATCTCTTTCATCGAATTGAGACATAATATTCATTTTGGGCTAACTTCTTATTCAAGCGATATTGTATTCAAGTTTTAATCCGAAATCGCTTGCACAATTTTCTAAGTTTCCAACAAGTTTTTCTAACCGAGATATTGATTTCCATTTTTGTGAATCCTAATTCAATATAAGCCTTTTCGTTTATTTAAGACATTTTAAATCTAACTATCGCACTAGACCTCTGAATTCGTTTGGACATTTCTAAATGACCCATACGCCACTCGGAATTGAGTCATCCAATTAAATCCATATTCGATTTATATCTTCCAACACGAAATACCGTTCGAGCTATTTTCCAAAATCCAAGCACGATTCTCTATGTTCGCCAAAGCGATAATCTGATAATGTTCTATCGGTTGGCATTCTAAATCTGACTTGTCTTATTCCTGAATGATATCCCAAACTCGTTGTAACTAGCTTGCACCAAAGGGTCTTGGCGCGCGATACTCTACACAACTTAGCCGAAAGGCTGTGTGCAAAGCGAACAGTTCGGGACAATATTCGATTCCGTACACTAACCAGTTGGGCAAACATGTATAGGTATTCGGGTTCACACATAAGTCGGGATTCTAGCACGAGTCTAATCCCAAAGGGTCTAACACAGGTTGGCACAAAGGCCATAGCATCACAATTTCATACAAGTAACCATATTATTCACATGCACTTTTGAAGGTATTTAGACTTATTGTTTAGAATATTCTATTTAGGACATTGAGAGAGAGCGTGCACATAACCCACGAACGAGCTTTCGAAACTGAGAAAATTGAAATAAAGTCCAAAGGCGTATAGCCAAGCTCTGATACCATTTTGTCATGCCCCGATCTCCCGCAGGCTAATCGGCCGTCCCCGCTAGGCGAAAATCACCGCGCCAGCACTCCAGCGGGACGATCGCTTGACTGATCTGGACGTGATGCCGCACAAGCGAGAGCCGCGCTCATGCAAGGCCGTGGTTCATGCTAGCGGTAAGAGGTCTAAGCCACAGAGTCGCACAGATTGTCCGAGTGCAGCAAAATTATAAACGCATAGACGATTAGTAACAAGTTCACTGAGCGACAATAGCGAAAGCATTAAATAACACAAGTAGAAGTAAAACAAACTCTTTATTGATATTGTACAAGTATTACAGGCGGTGCTAGGCCTAGATTACAAGTCGCTCAAGCCTCTCTCTCTCTCTCTCTAAAACAGTAAAAGCATGCCAAGTGGCTACATTTGTGGAATGATACATAGGCAATATTCCAATATTATGTCTTGTATATGTGCTTCAGTTCCGGACGCAGTGCTCCAAGGCTCCAGAGTGAACTTCGCGCCTTAGCACGCAAGAAGGAGGCATCTGCACCGAACGAGGTTCTTCCGCACCCTGCAAACAATCTGGTGGGTTATCAGTACATGAATGCACTGGTGGGGAGACTACTCGCCCGCTCGACAAATCTAAACACGTTCAATAGATTTCGTGCACCATATATTAAGTTATCTTTCTATTCTTGCCTTAGGATCAGTTTTATGACAATATTGAATAGCCTAACTCGTGTGGCAGTGCATCATGCGATATAAGAGAAAATATGGCGAGACTTACCAATTTACAATTTGCCCTTCCCTGTCCAAGGCAAACACAGTTATTTCAAGCACAAGCAGCATATATAATGAATCAAGGGGCAATAGCATGTTCAAACACGAGTGTCATGAGCG
Organism: Iris macrosiphon; assembly: GCA_036927795.1. Lineage (NCBI taxonomy): Eukaryota > Viridiplantae > Streptophyta > Magnoliopsida > Asparagales > Iridaceae > Iris > Iris macrosiphon. The sequence continues at coordinate 168,971,574 of JAYESA010000002.1, forward strand.
ATGTTATGTTTCGGGTGCACGATTTACACGAATTATCAGGTGTGCTACAGAAAATGTTGAAGTCTTCTATATATACAAGTGTGTTATACTCAAGATCGTTCAAGTGTTTCTGATTTCCAGGCGCAATGCAATGACTCGCACGCGGATAGCCGCTAAGCGATGATGACTTATCTATATGAACAATTGTCTCTGGCTTAGCCATAAAGGACCTAGTCATTGACGGGGAGCATATGCAACGAAAGTACGTGGTGTACTGCAAGCTATCCCGCCAATCACGTAAGACTTAACGTTAAGTTCCATCCGGATAGGATCGGTTCCGGTGCCCCGGAGACCGCCCGTGGAACTGAGATCCGAAGATCAACTTTTAGTTGTCCGCGACATGCAAGTCTTGGGTCTTCCAATTTCACACAACTTGACATGATAATCCATGATTTTTGTTCTGAACCGAGCATTTGCTCCATGAGCTGATGAATCTTGATTTGCTTGACATGATTCTCGTTCAGAGGTAAACTTGATATGATTATCATTCAGTTGTAAACTTGACATGATTCTGGTTCAGTGTTCAACTTGTCTTGATGCATGCCCCTGGTTCGGGGAATACCTTGGTGACCTAACGATCCTGGGTACTTGCAGGTTCAATTGCACAGAAGAACTATTTGATTGTCTCATGGCTCACTAGATGCATGCACAATACATAATAGTGTTACTTGATTGTGGCATAAGTTTTGTGTTGCAAATATTTGAAATGAGGTAACATTATACAAGTTAACATATATGCATGCAAGCATGCATTTATAAGAAAACTTAAGCATTCACGTTGGCTCGAGCCCGAAGGTAAGTCGAAGAGTAAAACCGTAAGGGAACTTACCGAGAGACATAATCTAGGGTCGTGCGGTGTAGCAAGTAAAGAAGTGCACTACGAAGAGTGTAATATTTATATCGTTCTACTCGAGGCATAGCGGGTCTAGTTGCACAAGGCAAAGGTAGCATGCAAGGGTCCGATTATAAGCAATGTTTAATTTTCATGTTTTAGCACAAGCAATACAAGTTGAGATTATTCCCTTAGCTAGGTGTGTTGTATTCTTATTAGCATGCAAGGGTGATTCACCTAGCGACTAGCATGAAACATCCATATTTTAAGTGTGCTGGCTAAGCAAAGACAAGTTCATCGTAGCCACCCACCTTAGCGATAATTCGCCTCGGTCGAGCGATACTCCGAGCGAGCCTCTGAAAGCCTAAGCCGGAACTCCCGAAGAACCAAGTCTGGAAATTCGTTGCCTCGAACGAGTATTTTTGATGAGCAAAGCGGATCGGGATGTTACACTTTTGCCATTTGAATCGACAGTCCGCTTGAGCGAAATTGGTCATTACAGTTAGGATGCCAAATTTTTGGCAGTACTAGACGAAAATTGTCAGTCTTAGGACTGCAAATTGTATGAGGACTGCCAAAATTTTGACAGTCCTAAGACTGCCAGTTTCGATTTACGTAAAATTTCAAAGATACAATGGAGAAATAAATTATCAAAGCTTCTTCGGGAGGTTCAAAAATATGAGATAATGTATTCGACGAGCTGATAACTTTATCGAATTGATTCTTTGTCATCCTTTCTATATTGTTGGGTGCCATTTGCATTAGAGAATGACCAAAGGCTTGAGAAGCTTCAAAATACTTTGGAGAATAAATTGATAAAGATTCCCGAGTTGTGCAAGATCAACATTTGAAATATTAGCATTGGGGGTCTTCGGAGTTCAGTGTCAGTGATCATGTATTTTTGCGAATTTTTCCTACACGAAGAGTTATCAGATTTGGGGTTAGGGGAAAGCTTAGTCCACGAGACATCAGTTTGTTCAATATTCTCGATCAAATAAGAGATATTGCTTATCGTCTTGTCCTTCCGTCTTTGCTTCATGAGATATACAATGTATTTCATGTATCTCAGTTGCGTAGATATATTCCAGATCCGAGACATATCCCCAATCATTCAAAGCTAGTCGTAGGTACCACTTGTCCTATGATAAGGAGGAGACAATATCTATTTTGGACCAGAGAGAATGTGCTAAAAAAATTAGACTATCAGTCTTGTCTGTGTCACTTGGGGCCATCCTTGTTGGGAGAGTCAATGTGGGAGCGCACGACGATATCAGATCTAGATATCCGCATTTGTTATACTCTGGAGGTATATTGCTTCTTATATCTTGTCGTATCTCATTTTCAGTTATTATGGATAGATATATGTGCGAATGATTGTTTCTTTATTCTGTGGTTTCCTTGTATCAATCGATAGCATTGTGATTGTCTTGATTGTTTAATTTTCCCTTCGTTGAAATTCAGAGGACAAAATTTTTCTAGGAAGGTAGTGTTGTCACTCCTAATTTTCGACATACGTATTTGTATATGTACTTGTATCTTAATTTTTGTATTTTTTATATCCAATATGGATATGGTATCTTGCATATGGCGAGTACACATAACTGTTAGTGGACCCATGTATCATGTTATTGGTTTTTCATGGGGTAGTTTCGAGAGGTCGTGCAGGCAGTTGTCCGTAGAGTGATCGATAGATATAAACTGATTAACTGACTTATGCAACTGCATTTGAATTTTTTATTTTATATACGATAATTATACAAAAGACTATCCCGGACTTATAAAATATCCATTGGCATTGGATAGACCATACTAGGTCCCGTGCATAG
>JAYESA010000002.1:168974370-169091870 GCA_036927795.1 Iris macrosiphon
GTATGGTAAACATTGGGCCTCTTTGGGCCGAAACTGTGTATCACTGTCAGTCATATTGACTTACTCGTGAGTTGGATAATATTTCTAATTTTCTTCTATGGCTTTTTACTTCTCTTCGGAATAAACAGTTCTCAATCTACATGTTCCTGGACTTAAACTACAATTAGCTCTTCGACCAAATATAGTTTGAAATGAGTGTGAATAAGTTATTATTCGCTCCTTCGGGATCATGCTTGCCCTCTGATTCGACAAAACTCGTATCCGAACTTGAGCTAAGCACTTAGATTCGATTTATTTTCGCAGAAAATTAATATACCCACTTATTTTAGCGAAAATAGATTTTTCATGATTCATAAAAATATTATTTTTTCTATCAGTCAAAATTTTAGAAATATATTTTATAACTCAAACTAAATATGGTAATAAGTTTTTCATTCCAATTTTATATGGGTACAAAAAATGGCTTAACAAACGCGCACTAAAGATGGATTTTTTTTTTTTTTTGTGATCCAGCATCTAAAGATGGATTTGATACGGCTTATCTTAGTTGTTGTTGTTGTTGTTGTTTTCCAGTGCGCGGGTTCAGAATATGACAGTCATCAGGACTCAGACTCGTTATGTGGAGTCTGCTCGCACGACGCAAGGACATCTCCCACAGGCAGTATTATCATCGCCTTTGTACACCATTGTCTACCCGGTCTCGTCCAGCACTTCGCACGCAGAAGTGTCTTGTTCGGGACCGTCGACTTGGGGTTCGACTCCAGCTTCGCCAAACAGCTCACACGAGACGATGGCCGCCACAAGCCGGTCGTTATTCCCCTCGTGCTCAGAATAATGCCTACTGTCATCAGGCCTCTGATGATGCGCTCATGGTTCTTAATTTCTTGAAAATTGTCAAAAAAAAAAAATTGATGTTTGTTGAAAGATTTTTTTTTTCCAAAGGCAAAAAAAGGGTTATTCCCTGGACCGCTTTCTAGACCATAGAGGAGATTTTTGTCGAAAATTGCAGCATAATAAAACCAAGGACGAACCAATCCCCGTAAGTCAAATACAATAAACGACTTATGTAAAAAAAAATATCATAAAACAAAGACACACAATAATTACGTAAGAAATGCGTACCTGTAAAATGTCATCATGAGAGCGAAATCACTACTAAAAAAGATTAGATACCCCACCCCCCCACCCCCCCCCAAAAAAAAAAAAAAATTAGATATTACATCAAAAAATATCTGAGAAATCAAAATTTTCTCTTCTTCAATCTCTATTCTTATATTTTTTTTTCTCTCTCAACTTATTGGTGCCTACTCAGCACAATTTCTTAAGCACAATTAATCTTATACACAAGGAACCTTAGGTTGATAGTATGTCGTCTATCCATATATAGAAATCAAATTCTATGTAGACATGACGTAAAAAAAATTATTGTTTAGATAAGACTATAAACTTACTCCAATCCAAATATGATTCAAATCCCAACAATACCCACTTAAAAAGAATAGATCCGACCCTCAGGTTTTGCGCAAAGGACGTAGAATCTGTGATATTTTTAACATATGCTAGAAGAGGGCTGGCAACATGTGGACTGACTGCAGCTTCCTACTACTAAATTGGCAATGCATCCTAATTATAGGACTCTTTAGGAGTTAGGAGAGGGAGGGGGGAGACCTGTGCTGCGCCTAACACACGAGATTCTGTGATTCTAATTCTTTGTAGGGGGGGGGGGGAGGGTCCTACATTCAATGCTGGAAAGATTCCGATGCCACCTGGGTGTCGGCTCTCTCCACATGTAAATCTCCCTCTTTCATCATAGGAACTTTCTTGTCCTCCACTATTAAGACTTATGGAACTTGGATCCATTTTGTAAACACACATTTCTAATAGGTATTAGAGCATCTCCAACCCTAGTGTGACTTTGGAAAAAAAAAGGAGTTGTCACATAGGAATACAAAATTTTATTTAAATTTTTTTATCCAATGCAATTGTCAACTAAATTACAAAACTTATGTGGCAAAAATTATAAAAAAATATTGTAAAATTTGTTTAGTTTTAGACAGCATCTTAATATTGAAGAAGATTTTCTGCTTCATTGTCTTCTATGAATATAGTCTTGTAATATAAAAAGGACATTGTCTTATGTCTCATGTCACATAGGACTCACAATATATTACAAGACAATAGGGTTGGTGACGCTCTTAGTAAAAAAGTTTAAAGTAGTAGAATTTTGAAAAGAAAAAAAAAACATCAAGGATTTAAAATATACACATTATAATTTTTAAACTTTTTGAGCTTGGAACTCTTTCAAAAAGACAGCATCAACATTTCAAAATAAAAAAAGATACAGAAAATTTACTGTACAGAAAATATTTTTAAATAAATTAACTATAACGATATTTTTTTTTGTAAAATTTGAACCGACGATAGAAATCGCCATCGGAGATGGCGAAAATCGAGAATGTCAAATTTTCGCCAACTGAGTTGGCAAAAATTCAGCACTTTGACTCGCGGGTTGGTGGGTGAGGGTTGGTTCGGTTTTAATGTTTGAGTGTTGGTTTTTTTTTAATTAGATATTTTTTTTTTTGAAAAATGGAGTGGTTTGGTTTAGTTTTATTTAGGTTTAGTTCTTTTAAAAAAATTGTTGTAACAATAATTTTTTTAAATAAATTAGAAAAAAATAAAATTTAACATAAAAAAAATGCTATCATTGAACATTCAAAAATTTAAAAGTTTTCTACCGTAAAAAAATTACGTCTACAGTCGAGCAGATTTCGATCAGCCATAACTATTTGTTCGGAAATCGTTTTTCGTCAAACAATAGGTCGATTTGTATCTTTTCGACGAGAGTGACACAATTCGTGTAGAAAAAATTTTCATCTGAAGCAAGAAGCAGATGTTACAGGCAAAAGTATAAAATTTAAAATTTTAAAGTATCTTAACTTTTGACTCAGAGATCGAAACGATGTCCAGCTTGTGCAAAAATGATCGTAATGAAAAGTACTATAGAATAAATCGTTTTACCGTTTGACGGACTTACAAAATTTTAGAATCACCAAAAAAGTATGTTTCAACCTCCAAATTTTGCTTTCAAAATTTATTTTTCGGTATTTCAATGTTAACGAGTAAAAATTGGTGTATTCGGAACCTCAAACGTTATCATATAATATATCAGTGTCAAGATGATTAAAAATGGGACAAGAATATATATTTTTAATTTTTTGTGATAGATATCTATTTTGATATCTATTTTAATTATAATTTCTCATAAATTTATGTTTTAAATTTTGAATATGTTTTTAGTTAGATATACTGTAGTTAGTTTAAATATAATTTAAAATTTGAATATATTATTATCCATAATAAATTTTAAATCTGTTATTAGAAAATTATATTTTGAATGATACTAGATGTGGCATCTAATATTTGAAAAAATATTTTAGTTAATTTTAAATTGTCTTTAGAAAATCTATAATTGTCTTTTTTCAAAAATTCTATACCGTAATTAAAAATATTTGATATCGTAATTGTCTGTTATAGTTATGGTATCAAATTAAAAAAAATAACAAATAGATAATTACAATATAATATACAATATTTAAAAAATAACATATATTCAAAATTTAAAACATATATTTATGAGAAAATCATAATTAAAATAGATATCATAATTTAACAAATAACCAACAAATAAAACAAAAACAACAAAACAACAAAAAACCTAAAAAAATAATATTTGTCAGATTTTAGCCATCTCGGATGGCAAATTTGACAAATATAATTTTATTATATATATATATTTTCATCATCTGGGATGAAAAAAATTTGACAAAGTATAAAAAATTATCTTTTTAATATTTTTGCCATCTGGGATGACAAAAATTTGACAAATATATATAAAAAAAAATTATTATTTTTGCCATCTGGGATGACGAAAACTTTTGTTACTTTAAATATTTCCAAAATAATTTCGTTTTAGTTAATTGATTTAAAAAAAAATTCTGTACAGCAAATTTTCTGAATTTTTTTTTACCAACAACATTTATAGTTTCAAAAATAAAATAAATAAATAAATAAATAAATAAGGACATCCTTTTAAGTCCTAGCAATTTCAGCAACTACCTCATCAATCATCATCAATTAATGTTCAACTAGTAGCTGTAATTCTATCAAATCCAGCTAAACCAGATGCATGAATCAGCCTCCTCTGCACTGCTGGATGAATCATCTAATGAACCGAGTAACCAAGTTATATCAGGTCTATCAGAAGGAATGCAATCAATGCAAGAAAAGCCAATCCAAAAGATCAGACTGATCACTGATTGTGATTCACCGAAACAAGCTCAAGTTCCTCAATGTCTGAAAAGAGTAATGGGATTGAGCAGAATTTCCTAGATGTTTCTAGAGAACGTCTCCGTGTCCCGAGGCTCCCAGTTACGCAACTTAAATCCCTCAAATGTTTGATTCCAGTGAATGGATTGAGAAGAATTTCCTTCTGAGATGCTGCTAAAGGACGTCCCAGTGTCCCGAACTCCCTGTTACGCAAAACTTAAATCCCTCAAATGTTTGAATCGAGTGAATGGATTGAGAAGAATTTCCTTCGAGATGCTGCTAAAGGACGTCCCAGTGTCCCGAGGCTCCCAGTTACGTAACTTAGGGTCCTGGGAGGATCAAGACACCTTAGCCACCCCCAATGCTGCTGCACCTGCAAAAGTTAAAAAAGAAAAAGAAACTCTTGCAACACCTGACAAAACAATGAAGCCAAAGGTTTGCAGCAAACATCAAATATGAAACTCAAATCAGTCTCATGTTAAGGATCCAAATCCTCAATGTGACAAACACCAGCTATGTTCAAAAGGAGGCCACCTAAGTCTCACATAAACTACATACACTCCTGAAAACAAACCAAAGAAAAATGTAACCAATAATAGTAAGGGATTGGCGACGATGATGATCGATGAACTCTGCCCAAAATTTTCATGTGAACTCTCCTCCATATAGCTATATACTTCCATATACCATCATTTTCTTATCTTTCGCCGAGTATTTGTATACATCTCATGGGTAAAATTGGACTCCTCTTCCCCTCCCCAAACTTATTTCCAGCTGCAGCTCTCCGACCTGCTATTGTCCTCGCAGCTGTCACCGGCGGTCACAGAAACAGCCCGCGACGACCCAGCGAGCTGCAGGGGGCCCTGGGGCGACCCGGCCTGCCAATTGCTCTCCTGCGGGGCCGCCCAGGAGCCTCCTATCATCGTCATCGGGCGGCTTCCCGCTCCACCAGCCGTGGGCATTCGCCTCGTGTGCAGACGATACTTCTGCAACAACAACAACATTATTCCGATTGTATCGTAAAGAATTCCTAATTCGGAGATTGAATGTCCGAATGGAGAAGAAAATAACTCACTTGCAAATGGCTCTTGACTTCGTCATTGGTGAGCCCATCCACCTTCATCAGCTCTCTGATCTGTTTCGGAGTAGCAACTGCACAAACAACAAATTTTCAACAACTCCTTTTGTGTAATTTCGATACCGAAAATAGAGGGGAGAGGGATTACTTACTACCTTGGGCGCCGCCGAGCGGATGGAGAGCTGCGACGAACCGGCGGTGGAGCTCCGGCGACCAGCACCGCCTGGCCTTCCTCTGCGCCAGCGACGACGAGCACGACTGGAGGCTGACGTGGCAGCTCGCTAGCGGTTTCGAGCCGCCGGACGACTGACGGTCCTCGCTGCCGGCGGCGATCGGAACTAAAGAGAGATCCGGTAACCGCCCGCCGGTGAGCTTATCCTCCTTTCTGGACCCTTTGAAAGGCACAAACGCGCTCTCCGACCGGTGATCCGATTCGCCGGCGCTCTAAAAAAAAACCCATTTTTGCTCAACAAAATTAATAGATGGTCATTTCATGAAACAATTTGGTTTCATTTACACAGTATATACCTCTTTGGTACCATTAGAGTTCTTGCTGTAGTTATTACTCCAGAGCTGTGCGGAGCTCATCCAGTTCATCTTGTCCTTACAATCCTTTTCCAGCTTCACCTCCTCCTCCAATTTATCGCCACCGCTCACCGGCACGGCCATGGTCATGAACTCTTGGATTGGCTCTCTCCGGCATTGCTCCACCTCCTCCCTCATCGCGTCGATCACTGCAAAAGTCCGACAAGAAGAACATCGAAAGGTCAAATTTTGACGAGATAGGCATTCCCAAAATCTGATTTTTAACAGAAATCAACGAGAAAAAAAAAGTGTTTTCACCATCATCAAGGAGGTGCATGCAGAGGGGGAGCTCTCGCTTGAAGACCTCGATCTTGCGCCTCTCCTCTTCCAGGCTGTTGATGTGGTGTTCCAGTCTGGAGATTTTGGCTTGTGGGTCGTTCATGGAAGAAGAGGAGGGGTCTTTGGAGAGGTTGGAGACGAATTTGGTGGTGGAGAGCTTCAAATCTAGGCCTATATCAGGAGCCATCTTTGCTTTTCCTTGCTCAATTTTCACTCAATTTTTTCTCTTTGGGTTTGGTTTTTGTACAAGTAACCCTTTCTTCAGATCTCTCACCATAAAAACAGAGGAGGAGAGGAGAAGAGAGAAGAGGCGTGATGATATATAGAGAGAAAAAGTGAGTGGGGGTATCTTGTGAGTTTAACCCCCTAGCACATTTGTTTCTTACATTTTCCATCCCCTCCTATCTTTTTTTAACAAATACAATCATGGGCACCGAATAAATGTAATTCAATATCAAAGACATTATCCTAGTGGTAATATGATTGACCGTTTTAGAGTAGACCAAAGTTCAAATTTTTTACTTTACCGACTGGGTGGCTCTTATAGCCAGCGGTGAATCTAGATACATATAAAAAAAAATTAATAATAATAAATGTAATCCGTAATCACACTTCCTCGTTTCCATGATCGTCCTTTGTCTCACTAACATGTGGGTCATAACAGGTTTATATGTGGACTAGAAATATGTTTTGTGGGTGCTCTTCTTTGTGCTCAACCATCATCTGTCTTGCTAACAATGATAACATGTTTGTATTTGATCGTTTCATCTATAATTCATATATGTGGACTTGGATAGACGGTTACAAAAATGAGTAAATGAGTGAACAAGATACTAATGTTGTAACCTAACCTACTATTAGATCTCCAAATACGATTTTTATGTGGTATGAGTCTATTAGATTGTACATGCATGCACCAAGTTATTTTGTCCCTTCTAAATACATGTCATATAAAATTCAGATAAAAAATCGGATCAAAAAATCGAGCTGAGAAATCGAAATAAGAAATCAAATATGTCATGTTTTGATCTTTCGCAGAATTCGATCGTTCCCGCTGGATGTGAATTATCGTGCCAGCGCTCCCGCGGGACGATCGTTTCCATCGGGACGTGATGCCACGCGAGCCTGGAGTTGCGTTCACACAAGACAAATATTGAAACAGCCGTTGATAACTAGTTCACAGAGTCGTCATAGCGGAAACATAGAATAAACACAAGTATTGAATCCAAATCAAGCTCATTATTGATATGAAGTAAATATTACAAGCGACGTCAGGTCGAGATTACAAGTCGCTCGTGCTCTCTCTCTACAATGAATATGCCCTTAGGCTTACAACTGGATCAAACACTCTGGATGATGATGTTCTAATACATTACGTTTCATATATGTGAGCTCCAGGTCCGCGCGCCACGCTCCAAGATGCCAAGTGCAGTCTGACGCCTCGATTCGTTAAGCGATCTCTGAATCCGTACTAGTTCTCCCTGCATCCTGCATGCAATCTGGTTAGATATCAGTACATTGAATGTACCGGTGGGGAGGCCTCTCGTCAACGCTAGAAAACAAGCACGTTCATTAGTTATGTGCACCGACTGATTATGTTGTCTTTCTAGTCTTGTCTTAGAATCAGTTTCATGGCAATATAATGAAAGTAATACCCGTGTTTGAATCAAGAGTGTTGTACTGTCAATAACTGAGTTTGTCTTAACATTTTCTTACCATTCGGCCATCCCTGTCATTAACAGCAATATAATCGATAATCTACTAAGTAATGAAGAACATCTATGCAATTCAAGTGTTATGATTGTGTCTCTGCCTCAGACATGTTCTACTCGAACTATGTCATATACCGTACATCCCTTCTAAATGTGCAAAGTATCGTGCATTATGCTCTTCCATATTACTCCTCTTCTGAATGTGGATTGCCGCTATGCATACATGACTTATCTATATGAAGGTCACTGGCTCTATTAGCCATTTTGGATAAAATCTGAGATAGAATGGTTGTCTTTGCAGCTCGGTTGCGAGCCTTACTGGACCTCCCGAACCATCCGACCAGTCGGCTGTCTTTTCAGGTCGGTAGCAAGTCTTGCTAGATGTCCCGAACTCGTCCGCTAGTACTTCAGCTAGCGTATTACCATGACTACACTGACATTGTCCTCCCGGACCGACACGATTCGGATGCCTCAGCAATCGTGTCGAGGACTCTTTCTTTACCTGGTGCGCAACCAGTTGTCCGTGACCAAGCAACACTGTATTTTTCTCTCAGATCAGGAGTGGATCCAAGGGTAAAATGGGGTGGATAATATTTTGGTAGGAGCTAGTCCACACTCAGTCCATCCCAATCCAATCTAGCCCACCCCAGTATACATTTCTGGATCCGTTCATGCATCGAATACAACCCAAATAATATGAGACTGTTTATATATAAAAATCAAGTTAGACATTTGTCACATTTGTAGTAGAAATCTTAAGATTCCATGTAGAGTGTAATTTTGTAAATATGGAATTATTATGTAATTATGTGAAATTATATTTGATATCAGGGGCTAATGTGCAAAAGGTAACAATCCAGACGCTTCGGTTCACCGTTCTCTTGCTTTGAAGTGGAGGAAAAAGGGAAAAGATTCGGTCACAAAAACAACAGCAGCGTCGATTATTCGCACAAATGCATGATATGCATCCCGAAAGCTTTGCGGGGTCGAGTTACCGCTTCCCCACGCTACTAGTGCGGTGACCCGACCCGGTGGAAAACAATTAAAATAATTAAATAAAAGAATCTCATTTATTTTTCATTTCTTTCTCTCTCTAAACACTTTTGTTTCTCTATCTAAACTAGTTGCATTGCATCCGAGATTCTTTGGCCATTGGAGGAGTAGGTGGGGTCGTAGCTATCCGTGATAATATTTAATTAATTAACATTTACATAACAAATTTAATCCTTTTTCATTTATTATTTATGTCTTTATATACTAATAATATGTAAGTGGATTCCATGCACTGGTTTTAATCCAACTTTACATCAAAGATGAAGTTTTCCACAATTACCCTTTTCAAAATTCATCAACGTTTTTTCAAAATTCATCAACGTTTTTTTTTACTTCGCGGCATAACGTACGGGACCCGGCGTATCGTTCGGAACTTTTTGTACACGCTGCATTACATTTTTTTGGGCTCACTGTCCCCCAACTTCCACCATCTATAAATGGAAGGAATAATACGCTCTCGTGACTCGATCCACTGACATTCTGCCACCCAGTCGGAATCTTATACCTCTCCTCGGTAATTACAAGAGCCACTCGAGTTCCGTAAAATTCATCAACGTTAAAAGTCGTATATAATATATCGTTTTAAATAGTCTGCACTTTCAAATAAATACAGAACATACCGAACTCGAGTAACATTATGGTTACCGAGGAGAGGTATAAGACCCCGGCTGGGTGGCAGAATGTCAGTAGATCGAGCTACGGGAGAGTATTATTCTTTCCATTTATAAATGGTGGGAGTTGGAGGACAGTGGGCATGTCACGTCTCGGTCCCGCAGGGGGGCGTTCGTCCTCGCTTGGTCCCTACGGAACCGATCGTCCTCGCACGGACGTGATGTCGTGCAAGCCTAAAGTGTAATTGCACAAGGCCAAAGCTTTGAACAAGGGCAAGTAAGCTATTCAAGACAGGAGCAGCGGCACATGTATTGCAGAAAAGTAGAGAACACAATGGCATATGAAAATAAGCTCTTTATTGATATTCAGAAGTGTTACAAGCGGCGCTTGACCGAGGTTATAAATCGCTCAAGCACCATTTTTCTCTCGATTACAATGACACTGTTCCATACATTATATCCATCTATACAAAAATAACTCAAACTCGATACGGCTCAAGGCATCGACTCCAGATTTTCGGTTCCTTGGGATGAGGTACGGCTATCGCTTTCTCGGACGATCCAGCACCTGAGAACAAGCAAACTGTTGGTGGGTCAGCACTTTGGAGAAAGTACTGGTGAGATAAAATCAACTGAACAGAAGCTACACTCCCTGAAACCCACACTAAGTAAGCATGTGGCAAAATATTATATTACTAGTGATCTTGCTACTTTTACCTATGTTCATTTCATGCAGCTCAGGATTATAGTCAGTTTACATCTTTTCAAAAATATAGCTTTGAAACAGTTTTGCATATTCAAACAATAAGCATACATACGGGACAGTGTTCTATCATGCAGTGCGCAGCATGTATTGTGCACCATATTCTAACTCTTAGGGACAAAGTTCTATAGTGGATTGTTCATCTCAAATCAAGACAAGCATTAAGTGGACTATCACACTTTCAAGCACACAAGAAGAAATAGCTATATGATTTCAGTCCCCGAGAAACTCAGGATCAGTAGCGGTAAACCAGCTAACTAATGACTCTTTATCTGATGCTATTAGCAGCTGTGACTCATGGTTGCTCTTCACTAATATAATTGTAAACCCCTGAATTTTTCCTAATTATTAAATCTGGATTTTTCCCAATTTTCTGGAATTTTCGGCAATTTTTCTGAAATTAAAATCGTGGCTTTTAATTAATAAAGGATTTTTTTATTGTTAATTAATAATATTAAAATATCATGAAAATAACATTTTTGGGTGTAAAATAGAAAACTGGACTTGGGGTAATTTTCTGGGATTTTATTGGGCCTCAGACCTATTTTTAAAAGCCTAAAAACTAATTTCTAAAAAGTAATTATTTAAATTACTGTTTAATTATTATTATTTTTATTATTATTTTTATTATTATTATTTTTTTATTATTCCGTTTAGGGCCCGGCCCGGCCCAGTGGGCCGAGCCCAATGCAACCCAGCCCAGCCCGGCCATAGGCTAGCGGGTCGGGCGGGTCGGTCAGACCCGCACCCGACCCGGACCCGCTTCACCTCCACCCTCTCCCACGATCCCCAGTCTCCCACGAATCCCGCCGCCGCCGCATTTTCCGGCCAACCGCCTCCACGTCGCCTCAGCCTCCGGATCCAGCGCCCACGACCGCCCGGATGAGCTCCACCGAAACCCTATTTATACCTCTCCTCCTCCGTCCTCCTTTTCCTCTTCTTCCCCTAAACCCTAACCCTAGACGACGACTCCGGCGCCTCCCTGCACGGCCAGCCCCCGGCGCCTCCCTGCGACGACCCCCAGACCCGCCGTCGACCTCCTCCTCTCCCCTTTCCTTCTCCCCCAGGCGGCCAGACCCCGAGATCTCCTCCCGCGGCTGCTTTCCCCTCCGTCGACGCCGCCGGTGACCTCGCCGCCCCTCGCCTGAGCTGCCGCAGCCCCGGCCCGACCTCGCCGGCCTCCGGCGAGTCCACCCAGCGACGCTCCGACCGACGGCCAGCTTCCCCGAGCCCCGGACACGGCGGCAGGACGCAGGACGCAGCCGAACGCCCTGGACGCGCGTCGTGTCGGACACGATACGGACGCAGAACCGCGTATCAGACTCGAAATACCCCGATCCCGAGTCCGAGGCCTCCCCTCGGTGCTCCTCCATCAGCTTCCCGGTAGGTGCACCTATCTGTTGCACTGTCCTTTCCAAACCGCTACCCTGTCCGACCGGGACTGACAGAATAAAGCTCTGTCAATCCCGGGATAGTTAGAATTTATAGATTATGGTTATTTAGTAGATTTGTGATTTGTTAGTCTTGATTGTTAGCTAATTTACGATTTAATACAACGATCCCCAATACGTATATTAATTATATATATATATAATAAAATAAAAACCTTATTATATATTACGTAAATTGGTAATTATTTAATAGATAATTTCCTAAATAATTCCAGTATTTAAATACTAATTAGTTAATAATTAATTCTGAAATGATTTCTAGTATCTATAATACGTTAGTATTTAAATAAGTTTTTCAAAAGTAATATTCTCTTACAAATTGATTTATAATATTACCAAAATAAAAAACTTAGTAATATTTTCCCCTAAACCTAGATTATTAGAAATAAATTAATTGCTAAAAACAAAACGATATTATTTTATTATAATCATTCTTTCCTATTCTATCCTACCAGAAACAAAACGATATTTTACCATAAAAATATTTTCTACGATAAAATAAATAAGTTTTATTTAAAAAGGGTTTTGTTTACCAAATTACTATCACAAATTATTATTATTATTTTAATCGATCGTTGGATTTAAATCATTAACTTAGTTAACTAATCAAGGCAGATTAAACCCTTGTTTAACTCAAAAATCAGATTATTAATAATTGTAGGTCCCTGTAACTAAGGTTGAGACCGTCGCGACATCTCACTCGCGTCACCAACCAACTCCAGGCAAGTTTCATATAATTCAAAACTGGTATTTTAGTTGTAATTAAATATGTTGCATGTCATATAGACATATTGAGATGACACTTGATTTCACGGAACCGACTGACTGACTGATGGATTGATTGATTGACTCATTGACTCATTGACTATTGCCTCGGGAACTGGGGAGTAAAAGTTAGCACCCGTGGTCAAAGCCCCCTTATTGCATCATTGTGGATAGCTGAAGTCCAACCTCACTGGACTGACGCCGCACCGTGTTCACGCGAACACAGATTGCCTCCAACCCAGACCGGCCACGGGATGCTACTTTTCTCAAAACACTTTAGTGATTGTAGTTGTCATCATTGCTTCATCGACATTTACTGTTCTTGTTTCATATTTGTTGCATACAAAAATATAAATATTGTTCAAAACTATCTCATTGCATCATTTTAATTATCGTTAAAATGCTGGAATTGGATATATGTTCTTGCTCCCTCCTGACTGGAGATTAACAATTTTAGGTGATTGCGGTGACGATGAGGAGTATGATACCTTTTATGGTCCGGACCAGAGTTCTGAAGCCCTAGCTGAACCTAGCCAGGAGGCCGATGTTTAGTTGCTTCTTTTATTCCCAAATTGTAATAATCAGGGTTGAAGTAATAACCCTGGACCATGTTTGCTTAATCTTTGCTTGTAAAAGAATTTCTCTCAGACTTAGTAATAAAAATTGAATTTCCTTCATGTATTCTGGATGTCTGTGTGTTACTACGGATTGATACAGCTTACTGCCGCCGTCTCACAACGGTGCAGGCTGGGCATGATCCGACTGGACCCAGATTATTGGGATCGGGTCGTGACATGTTTTCAGTGGTGGCCCATGCAGGTCTAGTTTACAACCTTTGGTCTAGTCAACTTAGGCTGGCCAAACAAACCGACTTGCCTTTGACTTTAGGTTTAGTATGACTTTAGGAAAACAGACTCTAGAAACAATTAGAACACTTAGAATTCTTGAGAAAAATTTCTACCTGTCACATCATAGGACCAAAATTCTTCTATCTATACATATATATAATTATTTTTGCTTGCTTATAGAACATAGGTTACCTTGCTTATGCTTGCTTCCTAAACCTTCCAGAAGATGGCACGAGGAAAGACAACCCGTTCCGGCCCAGCAGAAGAAGAGGCTTCGTCTTCTGAGCACACCCCGAATCAAGCTCAGTCCGACCCCTCTCCGTTGCAGCTCACAGATCGCCCCCATGCTGCAAGAGCTCCCCGAGCTGCCTACACTTCAGTAGTGCATGCAGCTCCACCTATTCCTCCCAGGACCACATCAATTCCAGCTGATGTGACTCCTCCTGTTGCACCACCTGTGCCAGTGGACCCCGCTGAACTCGTAGGCCTGCTACGAGGAGTTCTTGAAGCCCAGAGGGCCCAAGCTGAAGCAAATCGCGAGCAGACCGCGATTATGAGAGAGGGCATGGAGAACGCCCACAATGTAGCCATGGCAGCGCTAGGAACACCCCGGTCAGAACAGGAGCCTGCCAAGGTAATTAAGGATTTAAAAGCTTGGATTCCATTAATGAATTTCTAGTCTAACCACAAACCTGTTATCCAGGTAAAGGTTGGAACTGTAGAAAACTTTAAGAAGTTGGACCCGCGTCCCTTCAAGGGGACCGAAGGCATCATCTACGCAGACGAGTGGCTAGATGATATGGAGCGACTCCTCAGCGTCGCTCGACTCCCAGACGACCTCATGGTTGAGGCCGTAGCACTCCAGCTGAGGGACTTGGCTAACATTTGGTACCGCAACGAGCCAAGATTTCGAGCTGGAGGGATTTCCTGGCGGCTATTCAAGAAGCAGTTCAAGCGGAAGTTCTTTCCAGAGGCTGCCCTCGAAGCTATGGGAAGGCAGTTTCAAGACCTGAAGCAAGGAGACCGCTCAATTGAAGAATATGCGGCTGAGTTCAACAGGCTTGGCAGGTTTGCAAGCCACCTGGTGGACAACCCTGTAGAACGTGCTAAGAAGTTCCGGCACGGACTACGTGAAGAGATCCGCACCTTAGTAGCTGCTAACGGTGCGAAGACTTATGACAAGATGTTGAAGGTGGCCCAAGATGTAGAGGCCAGTGCACCTGCTCGACCCAAGAGGGAGCATCCAGGGTCAAGCAACAGCTATCAGGGCAACAACAAGAGGCACAGCAACAACAACAATAGGCCCTCCTATCCCCAGCAGTCCCAGCAACAACAGCCAGCAGCGGCCAACAAAGCGCATCAGTACAACCAACCCAAGGCGGTCAACTGCGTCTACTGCAAAAGGCCAGGTCATACCGCAGAGATCTGCAGGAAGAAATTGGGACACTGCCTTGCTTGTGGATCTGCCACCCATCAAGTAAAGGACTGCCCCACGGCATACAACAAAACTGGAGCTGGACAGCAGAGAGGTCCACTGCCTACCCAGCAGCAGCGCTACAACCAGCACAGAGCCGGGCAAGCTTTTGCCTTGACTGTGGAAGAGCCAGAAGCTGAACCCGAGACGGAAGGAGATGTCATCGCAGGTTCCATTCTACTTCATTCGCACCCTGCCTTAGCATTATTTGATTCTGGAGCATCACACAGTTTTATATCTGCAAACTTCATTTCTGCACACCATCTAGCTACTGGCTTGAGTAAGATAATCTGTAGAGTTATGACTGGTGGAGGACCAATACCCATTAGTGAGACTTGTAGCTGCCCAGTCACTATCTCAGGACATGAGTTTCAGACGCAGTTCCTAATAATGCCTCTGCCAAACTATGACGTAGTCTTGGGCATGGATTGGCTTAGTCAGCACCATGCTCTGATAGACTGTCGAGAAGGCTGCGTAACTCTAGACCCACCTGGAGGACCTAAACTCAAAGTGATTCGAGCACCTGAAGGCGTGGAGGGTGTGTCTTACACATCCATCACTGAAGAAACCGGACCCCCTCATCCCCTCATAGCAGAATTTATAGACGTCTTCCCAGACAATCTTCCAGGGCTACCCCCTGATCGAGATGTGGAATTCTCGATCGATCTTATACCTGGCGCAGCACCAATCTCCCAACGCTGCTACCGAGTGAATCCCAAGGAGTCTAAGGAAATGAAAGACCAAATTGACGAGCTTCAGGCGCAAGGGTTCATCAGGACCGGTGCCTCACCCTGGGGTGCACCAGTCTTGTTTGTACCCAAGAAGGATGGGACAGTTAGAATGTGCATAGACTACCGGGCATTGAACAACATCACTATCAAGAACAAGTACCCGCTGCCCCGGATCGACGACCTCTTCGACCAGCTGAGTGGAGCTAAGATTTTCTCGAAGATAGACCTCAGATCGGGTTACCATCAAATCAAGGTGAGGAAGGAAGATATTCCAAAGACGGCATTCAACACCAAGTATGGACAATTTGAATTCTTGGTCATGCCCTTTGGTCTTACGAATGCCCCAGCCGTGTTCATGAATCTCATGAACAAGGTCTTCCACAAATACTTGGACCAGTTTGTCGTTGTCTTCATTGACGACATTCTGATCTATTCGAAGACCAAGGAAGAACACGAGCAGCATTTGAGGATAATTTTGGAAACCCTCAGAAAGGAGAAGCTATATGGAAAACTGTCCAAGTGTGAATTTTTCCTAGACAAGGTGGACTTTCTCGGCCACGTTATCACAGGAGAAGGCATATCAGTGGACCCCAAGAAGATAGCTGCCGTGGAGACATGGAATACTCCCAGTTCAGTTGCAGAGATCAGAAGCTTCTTGGGCTTAGCTGGATACTACAGAAAATTCGTGAAGGATTTTGCAAAAATTGCTGAGCCCATGACCAAGCTAACCAGGAAGAATGAAGAGTTCGTCTGGACCGAAGCGTGCCAGGCGTCATTTGAAGAGCTGAAGAGAAGGCTAACAACAGCACCAATTTTGTCGCTACCCTCAGGATCAGGAGGATTCTCAATTTATAGCGACGCGTCCGGCAAAGGATTAGGATGTGTGCTCCAGCAACATGGAAAGGTAATTGCTTATGCTTCCCGGCAATTACGGACTCATGAGAAGAACTACCCGACGCATGACCTGGAGCTAGCAGCAGTCATCTTCGCCTTGAAGCTATGGAAGCACTACCTGTACGGCGAAAGAGTAGAGATATACACGGACCACAAAAGTCTCAAGTATGTCTTTACACAGAAGGAGCTCAACATGCGTCAGAGACGATGGTTGGAGCTCATGAAGGACTTTGATATCAGCCTACAGTACCATCCCGGAAAGGCTAATGTGGTCGCCGACGCACTTAGTCGATATCCGATGGCGATGTTCTTGACGACAGATCGGTACCTACTGGAAGACATGGAGAAGCTGGGACTAGAACTCGTATTGCCTGCAGAAGAAATGAAGAAGCTTGGACGGGAAGCAATAGTGCCCGGCGCTGACTTCCCCATGATGCATTTGCAAGTGCAGTCTAGCTTGATGGACAAAATCAAAGAGACTCAATTCGAGGACGGAGCATTGTGCAAGCTCAGGGACCAGGTGTTAGCTGGCACACTGGACGGATTCTCTATTTCAGACGACGGAACACTGAGGAATGGCACCAGACTTTGTGTACCTGCTGGTGAATTGAGGGAACAGCTGATGCAGGAAGCGCATCACTCACAGTATTCCATCCACCCTGGAGCAAATAAGATGTACCGGGATATACGGGAGCACGTATGGTGGTACGGAATGAAGAAGGATGTCTCAAAATTCGTTGCCAAATGCTTGATCTGCCAGCAGGTGAAAGCAGATAGACAAAGACCAGCAGGACTTCTTCAGCCGCTGCCCATTCCAGAATGGAAATGGGAGCACATCACTATGGATTTTGTGTCAGGATTGCCTCGATCCCAAGGAGGGAAGGACGCTATTTGGGTGATCGTAGACAGATTAACTAAGTCTGCCCACTTCATTCCCTTCAAGGTTGGTTTATCCACCGAGAAGTTAGCTGCCCTATACATGAGGCAAATCGTCCGGATACATGGAGTTCCTGTGAGCATTGTATCAGACCGAGACAGCCGTTTTACTTCTCACTTCTGGAAGAGCTTGCAAGAGAGTCTGGGGACTCAACTGAAGTTCAGCACTGCATATCACCCACAGACCGACGGACAGTCGGAGAGAACCATCCAGACGTTAGAGGATATGCTGAGATCTTGCGTCCTGGATTTTGGAGGATCATGGGAGGACCACCTACACTTGGTAGAGTTTGCTTACAACAATAGCTACCAGGCCAGCATCAGCATGACTCCTTTCGAGGCTCTGTATGGACGTCGTTGCCGCACTCCCTTGGCTTGGGACGACGTAGGAGAACGAGTCATGCTGGGACCTGAGATGATTACAGATGCAGCTGAAAAAGTCAAGGTGATCAGAGACAGACTTCGGGTGGCTCAAGATCGTCAGAAGCATTGGGCGGACAGCCGTCGCCGACTTGTGGAGTTCGAAGCAGGTGATAGTGTCTTCGTCAAGATCTCCCCCACCAGAGGAACTATCCGTTTTGGCAGAGCTGGAAAACTGAGTCCCAGGTATATCGGCCCATTCGAGATAGTGAACAGAGTTGGAGAGGTGGCATACAGAGTGGCGTTACCACCTAATCTTGAAGGCGTGCACAACGTCTTCCATGTATCGCAGCTGAGGCGTTACATTCCGGACCCGAGCCACATCCTGGATCATTCAGAGTTGGAGATTGGGCCAAGTCTTACAATACCAGAGCAGCCAGTGAGGATCATAGACCGTATGGAAAAGCAGTTGCGGAACACCGTGATTCCACTGGTCAAAGTTCAGTGGCTCCACCACTCCCCAGGCGAATCCACCTGGGAACGAGAGGCTGAGATGAAGCAGAAGTACCCTCATCTGTTTTAAGGCATGTTTACCCTGTTCTCCCCTCTATTATAGTAAATTTCGAGGACGAAATTTTTATAAGTTGGGTAGGTTGTAAACCCCTGAATTTTTCCTAATTATTAAATCTGGATTTTTCCCAATTTTCTGGAATTTTCGGCAATTTTTCTGAAATTAAAATCGTGGCTTTTAATTAATAAAGGATTTTTTTATTGTTAATTAATAATATTAAAATATCATGAAAATAACATTTTTGGGTGTAAAATAGAAAACTGGACTTGGGGTAATTTTCTGGGATTTTATTGGGCCTCAGACCTATTTTTAAAAGCCTAAAAACTAATTTCTAAAAAGTAATTATTTAAATTACTGTTTAATTATTATTATTTTTATTATTATTTTAATCGATCGTTGGATTTAAATCATTAACTTAGTTAACTAATCAAGGCAGATTAAACCCTTGTTTAACTCAAAAATCAGATTATTAATAATTGTAGGTCCCTGTAACTAAGGTTGAGACCGTCGCGACATCTCACTCGCGTCACCAACCAACTCCAGGCAAGTTTCATATAATTCAAAACTGGTATTTTAGTTGTAATTAAATATGTTGCATGTCATATAGACATATTGAGATGACACTTGATTTCACGGAACCGACTGACTGACTGATGGATTGATTGATTGACTCATTGACTCATTGACTATTGCCTCGGGAACTGGGGAGTAAAAGTTAGCACCCGTGGTCAAAGCCCCCTTATTGCATCATTGTGGATAGCTGAAGTCCAACCTCACTGGACTGACGCCGCACCGTGTTCACGCGAACACAGATTGCCTCCAACCCAGACCGGCCACGGGATGCTACTTTTCTCAAAACACTTTAGTGATTGTAGTTGTCATCATTGCTTCATCGACATTTACTGTTCTTGTTTCATATTTGTTGCATACAAAAATATAAATATTGTTCAAAACTATCTCATTGCATCATTTTAATTATCGTTAAAATGCTGGAATTGGATATATGTTCTTGCTCC
Source organism: Iris macrosiphon (assembly GCA_036927795.1). Taxonomy (NCBI): domain Eukaryota; kingdom Viridiplantae; phylum Streptophyta; class Magnoliopsida; order Asparagales; family Iridaceae; genus Iris; species Iris macrosiphon. The sequence goes on from JAYESA010000002.1 coordinate 168,993,824, forward strand.
CTCCTGACTGGAGATTAACAATTTTAGGTGATTGCGGTGACGATGAGGAGTATGATACCTTTTATGGTCCGGACCAGAGTTCTGAAGCCCTAGCTGAACCTAGCCAGGAGGCCGATGTTTAGTTGCTTCTTTTATTCCCAAATTGTAATAATCAGGGTTGAAGTAATAACCCTGGACCATGTTTGCTTAATCTTTGCTTGTAAAAGAATTTCTCTCAGACTTAGTAATAAAAATTGAATTTCCTTCATGTATTCTGGATGTCTGTGTGTTACTACGGATTGATACAGCTTACTGCCGCCGTCTCACAACGGTGCAGGCTGGGCATGATCCGACTGGACCCAGATTATTGGGATCGGGTCGTGACAATAATAGCAGCCGGGACCAAGGTTCAGCTCTACACTAATAGTCATTGTCCAACCGATACGAATGTATAAAACACTATCAGATAAACTCTAAGATGCACATTTTCATGAACAAGCAGGCTATATATAAACTCTTTATGTTTCTTACCCCCTTGCTGAATGGTTATCCCTGCAGCAGACATACAAGTTAGCAATAATTTGCATAAACATATATGTATAAGGTTCTCTTTTCCTGTCCGTCTCTGCATCAAACAGTTAGGTATGTAAGAAGGCTAGCCTAGCATGCACCCTAACTATATGAGGGTCCATGGGTAGCCCCATGATTAGCAGTGGTTGCCCAAGGTTCAGCTCTTCACTAGCATGCACATGTGTCGGCAGTTGTGACTCAAGGTTCAGGTCTTCACCAACACATCCGAGTACTAGCAGCTGTGACATCATGGATTTCGCACAACACTAATAGACACATCACCCCACTAGACCCCCAGCGGGCCGTGTCACGCCTCAGTCCCAAAATATGTAGGACTGGGAATATATAAGCATGCCAGCCGTATGTTTATGGCAACTCCAATATATGAAAATTATACACATACATACGCTGTATTATGAACAATAATTCATAAGTGGTATATACTTATCACAAGTCACAGGGTATAACATAATCTCATCCACAGAATCAAATAGAAATAAATAACCAATCAACTATATATAACTAAATCAAGTATAAAATGCTTGATAAGAATAAGTAGTTGGGTGGAGACAAATCTACTACCAAACTAGAATATAAAAAAAATAAAATAAGTACATCTAATGAACAATGAGGCTCGAAAAGAAGACCCCCTCGAAAGGTAACGAAGTAGCAAGTTCTGATCCGTGCTCCTGCAAATAGTCATGATCGTCTACACCTGGAAAGGGTATCACACCCCAGTCCCAAAATATCGAGGGACTAGACACGTGGCAATGGCCAGCAGCACACACCGATGGACAAGCCCAATTTAATGGACCCATCAGGGTGTACTTAAGCTGTAATACAACAATAAGGTATAAATAACATGTCACAATCTAATCCCATCCACAGAAATGAATACATCAATATCAGCAAAATGAAATATAATCATCATCAAGTCTCAATAAAGTAAATCGGGGAACAAACCGATAATATGTCTGATACAATTTAAACGAGAAATAAAAGAGTCTAATAACAGCCAAGACTGAGTATAGAATAAGCAGATACTCAGAAGAAATCCTCAGCGATCACCTCGTCCTCGGGTTCTGGTACTGCTCCAAAGACTGCTCATGTCCCGTACACCTCAGGGTAGATATCCTCTGCTAAACCTGGGGACATAATCCAGATCCAGGTCCTCAGGGGACATAGATGTCATGCCCCAGTCCCAAAATATCGAGGGACTAGACACGTGACAATGGCCAGCAGCACACACCGATGGACAAATTCAATTTAATGGACCCATCAGGGTATACTTAAGCTGTAATACAACAATAAGGTCTAAATAATAGGTCACAATCTAATCTCCTCCATAGAAGATAAATATGATCAATAACAGCAAAATGAAATATAACGAACATCAAGTCTCCATAAAGTAAATCGGGGAACAACCCGATAATAAGTCTGATACAATGGTTCAACAAACCAGAAATGAAAGAGTTGACAATAACAAATACTGTGTATAGATGAAGCTAATACTCAAGAGAAATCCTCGGCTATCACCTCGTCCTCGGGGATCGGTTCAGCTCCAGTGTCTGTTCCTGCTCCTACTCCTGCTCCATATACCTCGGGATAGAACTCCTCTGCTATACCTTGGAACATAATCCAGATTCAGGTCCTCAGGGGACATAGCAAGGTACAAGAATAACTCAAGCCAAATAAATGTAGTGCAATAATAAATGAATCAATAGGGTAAACTATGTAACCAGCTATGTGATATGCAAAATGAGAGCATCACTAGACTTAGGCTGAGATTACTACAAGCTCTGTGTCGGGGAGCCTGTAGCAGATATACTATGTAATTATACTATGTAATTTACTATGTATTGGGCCTACGATACCATAATAAATTTATAAAATCAACCTGTAGCCTGTGTGTCTCTCCCCACCCAATGTAATCACACGTTTCATGTCCACGATGTCTCATGTCTATGTCACGCAAGATCATAACCTCTAACTGATGCAGCGAGTCATAATGATAGCTAAGCACATACAATATCTATGTCACAAATCATGTAACCTATACAGAATCACCGTGAATATCTCAGGAAGATTCTGTCTCATGAATAGTGTCAGGTGTCCTGAGGTATGACGTAGTTGATAAGGGATGCACGAGAATGTATAGGGTTTCGATAACCATCTCTAGGTGACGTTACACAACTCCGCGTACGGTGTTGACACCCGAATATTATTCGGACGTTAAGTAATGTCACACGGTCCTAGGTTAAGCAGATACAACATATAAGTGAATCAAAGAAATATTATGTAACAAGAACTGTAAGGTTGGCAAGGTACACTTGCCTGGGGTTCTGACTCCAACTGCTGCCCTGGTATCAGCGAGATTTGCAGGTACTCCTCCGGTTGCTGAAATAAACATTACCATTAGGTTCAGAAGACATCAATAGCTAGAACTGCCTGTCCATAAGTCCAATTTGGACACAGGGGCAAAAGTGACAGTTTTGGGTCAAAGCGAGGTCCACATGTGGCCCGCTTCGCACCGAAAAACTTGCCAGAGACAATATTCTCCAAATTCGTCAAACTTAGTGTCTACAAGTCCAGAACGACGATACGAACCCAACGGAATGTCCAGAACTGGATTTCGATGAGCCGATCACAAAATTGCCCATCAAGTAGAGCCGTAGGGCCCATGATACGGAATTTTGTCAACGTTCTCAGAATCGAACCAAACTTGGGTCACAGGACCAGCGTATTGCTATGAGTCCGATGGCACAAGTTTCGTTTCGATACGACGAGCGTACACGAAGTTACAATGAATTTTAGAACATGGTCGATACGGGGTGTTGTCGACGGATACACGTTGATTCCGGTGTGCACGCACATCCAAATCAACTTCCGCGAAATCCCACACGTCCGTATTAACAGCGCGCACCTTTTGGTGAAGTTCGCACACGACCAAGTCGTCCCGTTTAGCGGGGCGCACCCAGTTCCGAGAAATCATGGTATTTAAATAATCAATATTTCGGTCATTTTTACCCTCAAATTAAATACAAATTACATCTCAATAAATTACACAAAAATAGGGTTTTAAAACTAGGTTATACAGTCTAAATAATTGTTCAGGCGGATTTTGAAAATATTTCACAGGTTGGTCGCAAAACGGTCGTGAACTGGGAAGTTCGGGACAAATTCTGAATTTTCCGAAAGGGGAAAGTTTTTTCCTGATTTTACGTCGCGGTTTGCGACCAACACAGGAAGAGACATGTCGAACCAATGGCACGGGTATCGAGAGGGTCACGCAGGGTTCGCGTCATAGCTGACAGAACAAAAAACGATGCGGCGAGGAGAGAGAAACATTCATCTGAACAAGGCATCGAAGATGACTGAAATTACGCATTTTTGGGAGGTGGCGCGACGCGGCACGGTTGGCGGCTGCTAGGGTTTCTGCGGTGGTTGCTGGGTTGGAGGGGAGACGTTGCCGGAGTAAAGCGGCAGAGCTGAAGGAAAGGTCGCCGGGGTTCGTCGGGGTCGGAGGCGGCCGAATTCTGGCGAAAAGGGGCAGTGGAGGCGCTGGTGGTGATGGCGGTGAAGGGGTGGCCGTTGGGGAGGCGACGGCTCGACGGTTGAGCGGCATCGAGGAGGCGAGCGGTCGGCGGAGGGGAAAACGGCCGGCGGAAGTCGAGCGGGGCGACGGTCAGGATTCGGGCAGTTAGGAAATTTGGGATTTCGGGTTTCGGGTCGGGTTCGGGTATGGGTCCGACCCGACCCGCTAAGGTTGGTTTAGGTTTAGTTGGGTTTGGTTCAGCTTTGGTTCGGTTTGGTTTAATAATAAACCGGGTTTATTTTGGTTTGTTTTAAAAACTTAGTTTTTAGGTCTTTAAAAATGGTTCCGGGGTCCAATAAATTCCAGGAAAATTACCCTATGTCTAATATTTTATTTTACACCCAAAAATATTATTTTCATAATATTTTGATATTTATTTTAATACTTAAAAATATTAAATACAAAAGAACATTTATTTTAATTTATGAAAAATTACAGAAAATTCCAGAAAAATTTTGAAAATTTATTTTTTAAATTCTTGAAAAATCTGGGGGTTTACAATAGCAAGGTACAAGAATAACTCAAGCCAAAATAAATGTAGTACAATAATAAATGAATTAATAGGGTAAACTATATAACCAGCTAAGTGATATGCAATATGAGAGCATTAATCATACTCAGGCTGAGACTATTATAGGCTCTGTGTCGGGGAAACCCATAGCAGTATTCACTCGAAGGGCCAGTAATGTGCCAAAGCTCTGTGTCAGAGTCTAAGGCACCTCCAGTAATGTAATATATATATAATCAGCCTTTTGTATGGTAAATCTCTCCCCACCCAATGTAATCACACGTCTCATGTTCACGATGTCTCATGTCTATGTCACGCAAGATCATATCTAATGCAGCAAGTCATATGATAGCTATGAATATAAAATCTATGTCATCAATCCTGTAACCTATACAGAATCACCATGAATATCTTAGGAAAATTCTGTCTCATGAATAGTATCATGTGTCCTGGGTATGACGTACTTGATAAGGCAAGCACGAGAATGTATAGGATTTCGATATCCATCTCTAGGTGACGTTACACAACTCCGTGTACGGTATTGACACCCGAATATTATTCGAACGTTAAGTAATGTCACACGGTCCTAGGTTGAACAGATACAACATATAAATAAATTAAGGAAATAACATGTAGCAATTACTGCAAGATTGGCAAGGTACAGTTGCCTGGGGTTTGGATACCAACAGCTGCTCTGGTATCAGCGGAATCTGTAGGTACTCCTCCGGTTGGTGAAATAAACGTTACCAACATGCTCAGAAGATATCAAATAGCTAGAATTGCCTATCCATAAGTCCAATTTGGACACAGGGACAAAAGTGACAGTTTTTTATCAAAGCAGGATCCACATGTGGCCCGCTGCGCACCGAAAAATGTGTCAGAGATAATGTTCTCCAAATTCATCAAACTTAGTGTCTACAAGTCCAGAATGACGATACGAACCCAATGAAATATCCAGAACTGGATTTCGATGAGCCGATCACAAAATCGCCCGTCAAGTGGAGCCGTGGGACCCACGATACGGGATTTTGTCAACGTTCTCAGAATCGAACCAAACTTGGGTCACAAGACCAGCGTATTGCTACGAGTCCGATGGCGCAAGTTTCGTTTCGATACGACGAGCATACACAAAGTTACAACGAGTTTCAGAATATGACCGATACGGGGTGTTGTGGACGGATAAGCGTTGATTCCGGTGTGCACGCACATCCAAATCAACTTCTACAAAATTCCATACATCCGTATTAACAGCGCGCAACTTTCAGTGAAGTTCGCACACAACCAAGTTGTCCCGTTTAGCGGGGCGCACCGAGTTCCGGAAAAATCAGGGTATTAAAATAACCAATATTTCGGTCATTTTTACCCTCAAAAATATAACAAACTACAACTCAATAAATTAATCTAAAAACAGGGTTTAAAACTTGGTCATATAGTCTAAATTACTGTTCAAGTCAATTTTGAAAATATTTAATAGGTTGGTCGCAAAACAGTCGCGAACTGGAGAGTTTGGGACATTTTCTGAATTTTCAAAAAATGGGTCGTTTTTCCTGATTTTGTGTCGCAGTTTGCGATTGTCACAGGACGCGATACCACGAACGAGTTATACGGGTATTGAGAGGGTCATGCAGGGTACACATAGCAACAGACAGTACGAAAAATGAGGCGGCGAGGAGAGAGGTATTTTTACCTGAACATGGGGTCGAAGACGTCTGAAATATGCGTTCGCGAGGGCGCGACGCGGAGGTGGCGGAGCTTGCTGCTGGGTGGAGACGGCTGCGGTGGCAGCTGGTGTTGGCGGCGGGGGAAGCTCGGTCGGCCGGAGCTGGAGAGGAGGAGGGACGGCGGCCGGAGAGGCTCAGCGGAGCTGGGGAGATCGGCGGAGGATGGTGTGGGGATCGGGCTCGGGGTGGCCGGAGGCTCGTGCTGAGGAGTCAGTGACCGGAGAGGGTTACGGCGAGGGTGGTCGGTGATGGTGGTTAGGGGTGCCGGAGGAGCTCAGGACGGAGACAGTTGGCCGGAGAAGAGTGGTGGAGAGAGGTTCGTCGGAGGGGTTTTATAGGTGAAGCCACGACGGCCGTTGGCGGGTAGGTGAAGGGGAAGAGGCGGCCGGCGGCGGCGGTTGGGGAGAAGAAGCGGCGGAGAAGGCGGAGGGTGAGGAGACGAGGGGACAGTGGCGGGGGTTTGGGGAGACGACGGGGCTGCCGGAATCGGCGGGCAGCGACGGTTAAGGAAGGCTGAGAGTAGGGGGACTCTCAGTTACTATAGCAGCTACAGTAACGGGTCGGGTAGTCGGTTAGCGGGTTCCGGGTTGGGTTCAGACCCGACCCGACCCGCTAGAGGTTTGGGTCCGATTTGGGTTGGTTTAGTTCATTAAACCGGTTGGTTCAGGTTGGTTTATTTTGGTTTGTTTTGGTTTAATTAAAATATTAATTTTTAGGTCTTTAAAAATAGTTCTAGGGTCTAATAAATTCCAGAAAAATTATCCTATGTCTAATATTTTATTTTACACCCAAAAATATTATTTTTATAATATTTTAACATTTAATAAAATCATTTAAAATTATTTAATTCAGAAGAACATTTATTTTAATTCTTGAAAAATTACTTTAAATTCTAGAAAATTTCGAAAATTTAGTTTTTTAAATTTCTGAAAAATCTGGGGGTTTACAAAGGGACCAGGTCCTCAGAGGGATGTAACAAGATACATAGAAGCATGCCAATAAAGTACTAAAAATAAACATCCAATGGATCGCCTAGCCATCTATGTGAATGCACTTTGAGAACAATTTTCCAACACGTGGGCTATCTGGCCAAAGTGGGATTGGCATGATTCTCTCGGAGATTCAGGGGCCTAAAAATTATGACGTCTTTTGAATGTCAGAGGCCGCATGATAATAATAATATATATAGTGGTCATCATGATCGCGCATCTCCGGCGAAGCGTATGGGTTACACAAGGAAAGTACAAAGGAGCCCAAACGCCTTACTTGTTGTCCTCCCCACCCCATGCTCTAAGCATGTCATATCCATGACATGATGAGACCTCTAATAACTGCCAAGTTTTCTAACTATGCAAATTTTATCAGCAGTTATTTCCTATCGCACGTCTCATACGTACTAATGATCAGTCAATACGTAAGTCCGTGATCTATATGAGACTCACAACTCGTGTAAGAAATATGTCACAGCCAAATAAAATATAAGAATGCCTCATGATCATGTGGTGGTCTCATAAAACTTGGTCGACATGCATAATATATAATAAAGACAAAATACGACATCACCGTCGTTGCACCCAAGTTATTCTTGGACGCGCAGTTTATATAGTAGTTAAAATATATGAACTACATAACAGAAATAAAATACATGCATCATATAGAATGTAAATTACAATACAATGGCAAGGTATACTTGCCTAGCAAGAAAGCTGCGTAGTGTAACCGTCCAGGTGTCAAGTACAGAGGATCAGAAACTATGGCCTCTGAATGAACATCTCCGGATGCTGAAATAAACATCACCAACGCTCCCGGAATAAGCGAGATAGTCAGAAAAGCCTACCCTTTGGTCCAATTTGAACACAGGGACAAAACGATAATTTTGGGTCAAAGCGGGTCCACATGTGGGCCACCTTGCACCGAAATACGTGCCAGAGGTAAAGTTCTCTAAATGGGACAAATTATAGGTCAAAAAAAATTTAAACGTCAGTACGAACTCAACGGTATGTCCAATTTTGGATTCCGGTGAGCCGAACACAAATTCGTTCATTAAACTCAACCGTGGGGCCCACAAATAGGCAGCTTGGTCAACTGTCTCCGAATTGCGTGAAACTTGGGTCACAGGACCAGGGTGATTCCAAGAATCTAATGGCACAAGTTTTGTCACATTCCAACGAGTGTACACAAAATGGGGTAGTATTTTACAAAAGTCGCGATATGGGGACTTTTTACGGATACGGGTTGATTCCGACGCGCACACACGTCCGAATCAATTTACGCGAAAGCTCACATGTCAGGATATACCATAGACGTCTTTCGGTACAATTGGTACGCGACGAGGCGGTCCCGTTTGGCGGGGCGCGCTCCGTATCACAAAATTTAAGTTTTTGGTCGTTTTGGAGGTCGAATAATTTAAAACATATAACAAATTAATAAAATCTAAAAGAACAGAAAAATTCTCGATTATATTGGAAAGAAAATCCTTCAATTAGTTTTTGAAAACATTAAACAGGTTGGCGGCAAATTGGGTGTGAACATGGGGGTTCGGGTTAAAATTTTTGGACTGTTTTGGTCAGTTTTCTGGTCATTTTTCGGTCAATTTTTTGACCTATCCGTGACACAAAAACTCGTCCCGCTTGAATGAAAATCCTAGAGGGTTAGGTTTGCGAATGTACACGGACATACCGCTCGAGAAAAGGACGAGAGATGAGAGAGATACGGTACCTTGAAGATGAGGCAAAACTGCACGTACACGTGCGTGCGCACGGTGGGCGAAGACGGCGGCGGTCGGCGCGGGGTGGTCGCCGGCGTGGGGTAGGGTTAGGGTTTGAGATATTAGGGTTAGGGTTTGGGAGAATATAATATGTATATGTATGTGTATATATATGGAGAGAGAGAGAGAGGGGAGTTGGGTGTTCACGTGGGGGGGGGGGGGGGGGGGGGAGTCTGCTGGGAAGGCTTAAGGGGGAGTTAGTTATTAGGATTAGTATATATATAGGTTTAGTTATTAGGAATAGTTTATGTTTGTATAGGATTAGGTTTTGTTTTATTGTTTTATTGTTTTTCTTTTCTTTTCTTTTCTTTTCTTTCTTTTTTCTTTTCTTTTCTATTTCTATTATTATTATTATTATTATTATTATTATTATTATTATTATTATTATAACTAATATTATTATTATTACTACTACTACTACTACTATTATTATTATTATTATTATTGACATATATATATTTATATATATATATGAGGTTAAAAATCTAAAAATAATATTTGCACACAAAATAAATTCTACAAAATTACTTTGTAAAGTTCTAATAAAATACCACACTCAAAATATTTTATGTAATATTTTGTAATTAATAATTAGGTACTTATGTAGTTATAATAAATCAAATAATTATATCATCTAATTAACTAAGTAATTAATTAAATGGTTATCCACAAAATAGGTAATAGTAAATGATATGCAAATCTATAAGAAGAAAAAATGCCTAACTTGGCACGAAAAATTATGGGATGCTAATTGTAGAAAAGTTGGAATTAAAAAATAACCACAAATAAATTATATATATAATATCTAAATATTTAATAATTAATCTATGGTCGTTACACTAATGTCATACTAACACCAAGGGATTGAATTTCTGTGCCACGAAAAGATCCTACAAGTAGTGTCTCCTGTGTAGGCTACTTCCTATGAAGGGCGATATAGAGTTTGGGGCCATCCAACATTATTAATGTTCCAACCACGGTGAAGTGTCCTAATATAATTATTGAGTTTTAATTATTTTAAAAAAATAATCTAAAACAAATACAAGAAATACAAAATACGCACAAGATACCTATTTTTGGGTGAGGGAGTTTACAGGCCGTATCCTCAGGACGAAACAAAAATCTCTTCTGGACCGAGCGATTTCCAGTGCCCCAAGAACCGTTCGAGAGACAAGAACTTGTGCACAAGTTGTCCGAGACCAATGCAATGACATGAAGCATCTATAATACAAGCAAAACAAATGATCAAGCAAAATATATATGGTCGAGCAAAATACATCTTGTCAAACAAAGCACATCTCACATATCTAATAGCACACCCCACTAGACCCCTAGCGGGCCGTATCCTCAGGGCGCACTATTAGTCTCTGCTTATATGAATCAAAGACTTATAGCAGTTCGATAAAGCAAAACAGACAAGCGAAATATATAATAGCAAGCACGATTTCGATTTTATATCTAGCATGCAATATCTATCTCTTTCTTAGCATAATTACAAAGGGACTTATTCAAGCGATTTATTTACTTATCTTTTTTTAGCATGACAAATGTTCGTTCGATAGATGTGTCGGTGTAACTAAGCATGCAATATTTCTTATACTCTTGACTTAGCATGGCAAGGTTCTATCTCTTTTTAGACAAGCATACAAATTCTCTAGTTAAGCAAGCAGTTCATTTCAATGATAAGCTATACGAGTTCTCTTATTAAGCATGCAGAGTCAGGTTCTATCATTCTTCATATGAAACTATCTTCTTAGAAAAAACATTCAAAAACTCATATTCATTATTAAGACGTGCAAGAATCAGAGAATGCAGTTCTGCCCACTCACATTGATTAATCGTCTTGTGGTTCGGTCAAAAACTCTCCGAGAAGACTTTCGCTCGAGCAAGCAAAGCGATATCACTTGTATATAGTGCTTACGCGGAGCGGGGCACTACAGGGCCCAAAGGCATGCAATGCAGTGTGCACAAAAGTTTCGAGCATTACGTCGGGTCCCATGCGTTATACCGAGAAGTAAAATAAAAATCGAACATTTGTTCAACATTTATTGGTGTAAATAGTATTACATTTAAATAACTTGTATATAGGCACGTGTCTTGTATGTATTTCATAATACTTGAAAAGAACAAATAATACTAAAAATCAAGTATTTAAAACTTGGCCCGGGCCCGGCCCGGTCAATGCTGGTATGGTCCTTCCTGGATCCGGTCAACGGACCGGCCCACCTGGTTTGCGGGTTCGGGCTGGGTCGGAGAATTCGACCAACAAGTCCAGCCCGTCCTGCATGCTGCAAAGTTCGGACGCGGTTTCGATCTTTGAGGCCCAGTAAGTCCGGTCCGGTCTCCGACCCGGTCAGGTCCGATCTATTTATTTATGTATATGACCGTTTGGGAGGTATTTTAACCAACATACTCCCGTTATTATGGAAGTTTTTTGAACGTTAAGGGATATTTTGATCATTTTTGCTGAAAATGATCAAAATATCCTTATAATAACTATATTTTGAGGGCATAGGGGATCATTTTGGCTTAAAAAAATTCTATAAATAGCTCCAAAAATATGAAAAATAATCACAACAATATTTATTCTTCCTTCTCTTCTATTACAAATTTTTTTAAGCAAGAAATTTCTAAGCAAACAATTTTTGAAGTGCAAAATTTTTTGGAGGCTTCAAGTTACAAGAATTTTTTTCTTTTTAATAATTATTTTTGTCTTGTGATTTTTGATTTTTCTTCCCCCCTCCATCTTTCTCTCTTTTGTTTAGTTGGTAGATAAATATATATTTTTTCTCTCTTTTGTTTAGTTCTAACCACCCGTATGGAGGTGATTCGGAACAATAATTTGATTATTATAATCAAGTATTTAAAAATAATTATATTCTTGATTCTGCTCCACCGACACAAATGTCACCTCCTGAAATTAGGACATGGCTACAAATATCGCAAACAGGAAAAAATCTATTTTATGGAATTATTTTACAAAATAATTGTCACTGATAGTGAGGGCGCAGCAATTTTAGATCCAAAAGATCAAAAATCAATACCTAAGGCTGTGGAATGTAAGAAATGTAAGCAGGTAAACAAATAGAAAAAGGGTGATGGCACGGGCACTTTAAGAAGACACTATGAAAGTTGTTATGGCAAGGACACACTATAGGCTAGACAAACACAGCTAAGTACCGGTGGTCAAAGATCTTCTATAGGTAACTTTACTTATTCTGATGCTCATAATAAGACCGAGTTAACCAAACATATTATTTGTGATGAATAACCTTTTACATTTGGTGAGAGTGATTGCTATTATGATTATGCAAGTAGTACCCTTAATCCTTGTTTCACTAAAGTTTCTAGATTTAGTGCTAGAGAAGAGGCTTTAAATTTTTTAAAAAAAGATAAGGCTGCTTTGAAAGAAAATTTTATGCATGTTAGTAAATTAGCTCTAACTTCTAATATATGTACTACTAAGAAAAAATATGATTATATCTGTATCACGACAGATTATATAGATCCAAGATGGATGTTGCAAAAATGCATCATTTGCCTAAGATCTTTAGAATTTTCACATACCGGCTCTGTAATCGGTGGCGCTATAATGCAATTTGTGCGTGAAAATGATATTCAGAATAAAATATTTTTAATTTCTTTTGATAGTGCTAGTAATAACACTTCTTTTATTAATGTTTAAAAACACAAATTTTGTCTATACTAGAAGGTAGACTTTTTTATGTTAGATGTGCTTGTCATATTATTAATTTGATAGTACAAGAATGCCTTAAAAAATTTTAACTTAATTTAGAAAATGTTAGATCATGTTTATAGAGTTTGAACACTTCTGCAAGTAGACAACAAGCTTTTAAAATATTATGTACACAATATAGTATTACTTCTAGGAGATTTGTTAAGGATGCATGACAACCCCCTTTCCCGGCGCACTATGACGTATGTTGTCTTTGGCGCACTTTGGAGCATGTTGGTTGCTTGCCCGACCTTTATTTAGATCGGACTCGTGAGTTGGAGAGAAGAGTGGGTTTGGTTGGGTTGGTGGCATGTGTGGCTAGGATGGGTTTGAGTAATCTAATGGTCCACATTTCAAACCTAAACCTATATATATATTCACATTTTTCTCTCTCTGTGTGTGCTCATTATTTCTTTTCAATTTCTCTCTCTTAGGTTTTCTCTTCCTCCGTTGGCAAGTACATCTTGCACAAGAGAAGAACCATAGATTTATGTATGCTCTTAATTCTTAATAATGTATGTTTATTTCTAACTCATGTTGTTGGGACCGAGCACCCCTTCATCTTTATTACTTGTCGTTCTTGATTTTCTTGGTTGGAATTGCATGGACCAGAGTTTGGATCTATGGGTTCACTTTTGTTTTCTTAGAGTTTGATCTCCCAAAAAATTTTGTTTTACAAAACTAATTAGCTCATAGTGTAGAGCACCATATTTTATGTAATTTTGCTTTTGGTCGTGCTTGTTTTTTAGTACAGCTAAGTTCAGTACTGCAACTTGATACAATACGTATACCAAATGGCTTACTGGAGAAGAATAACAGTGCTCAGTGAAGAGTATGCAAGAGAACCCCTTTGGCGTAGAAATACGTATCTTCCGCTTTGGGCGCATTGATGTGTTGTCCAAACTCCTCGTGCGTACTAATTAAACTGCACTTAGTCTCCTATCAAAAGTGCGCCAGTCACACTCCTTGGGTCAGTGACACACTTTTCAGAGAAAATCCAGTTGGCGCACTTTGGTGCGTAATAAATCAATTTTCTCCCTGGAAAGCCAAGAAAAAGTGCGCCACAGTCAGTCCGTACACTTTCTTCGTGTTGGCAATCTGGCGCACTTTTTCTCTGTTTCGTCAACCGGCGCACTTTACTTATGTTTGGTATCTCGTGCACTTTTTCTCTCTTCATTTTCTTAGGGACGAAGCTTTGGTTGGTTTCTCGATTTTTGTGTTATTGACTTGTATGCTCCTCGATTGACGAGTTTTTTGATTGTAGAGCTTTGACCTCGGATTATGTGTTTGTCTTGTAGCTAGCTTGCTCGCGCACTTTTCGTGAAAGCGCACTTTATTCTTGTCCGTGCACTTTTGTCAAGTGCGTCGTGTTGGCCAACTTGACAAAGTGCGCCACTACCCAATTTTAGTCGTTTGTGCGCCATTGGCTAGTTTTAGTCGTTTATGCGCCACTACCTAGTTTTTGTCGTTTGAGCGCCAACCTCACTTTTGTGTGTTTTGTGCGCCAACTTGCTTTGTGTGCTTACCGTTTCCTACGGACGTTGAGCCCTGTAGATGTTGTCATGTATGCCCTTGTTATTTTAATTGTTAATTAGATTACTTTTCCTTGATCACCTTATTATATGTTGGATAGAATAAGAGACATAGTTCAACTCGGGTGATGTTCTGCAACCCCGTTTCTTGTTTGGTTTAAGAATTGTGGATCTGATCTCGAGGGATTATCGTACTACTCTTATTCTCATTCATCGATATAACATAGTGACAAATTATTGTGATCGGTATTAGACTATTATGTCCTGAATGACTTCCTATCTGATAACTTGTCCATGATCTAGATACTAGAACTTGTTTCTGCCCTGATTAGTGTATCCGTGTTGATACACTTGATCACACCAAGAGTGCTACTTGATATATATTTAGAGTGAGCCATCATGCCACATACTCCTGCTACGTGATATATGTTATTATTTTCCCATGCACGAATCTGGTAGTTGGACAGTGACTTTAGCCGTGGCTAGATAGTATTGATTATTGCATCACACTTGGGTGAATCTAGATGTAACTTTCGAGTGACAATATGGATTCGTATCAAGAGTGTTTGTACTTAAGGTACGACATCTAAGAAGGAATATTCATGTGATCATGACATAAGATTCTAACTAAATTAGTGTTAACTAGGCAACTTAATTATAGAGCATTGGGAGGGAACGATATCTCAAGATCGTGCATGTCGAACTACCATAAATTAGCTAGGAGTAAAGGATGGCCACCACGGATACTGTATATCATCCACCCTAGTAGAGTGCAGTATCTGATTTAATTATAAGACCGAGCTAGTATATTTCCTATTGAAAGCATGAAACTGTTACTAATTATTAATTAGCTCAGGGCCCTTACAAGGGACCGGTGCATCATTTATATATATTTTTGTTTGTATATCATTGGTTTAGCCAGCCCTGCTCGATTATGGCATGATCTGAGGATACTCATAAATTGTATTACTGGGATAACCCAGAGATCACATATCAAGCCATAATACATGATTAGCCGTCTAATTTTCGTGTATAGGTGCCTAGCCAGGAAAGTGGACTATCGTAGCATGATAGTTCAACTTATGTCTTTGTTTGGTTGTTGGGTTACGTCGTTGTGTTACGATTCTCCATGAACTGAAGCTATTTTATTTTTCCTTATTGTATCTCTGCTTAGTGGAATTAGGGACACAGGCTGTTGTGGCATGATAGTTCAACTCATGTCCTTGTTTGGTTGTTAGGTTGCGATATTGTGTTACAATAAACTGTGGATCGAAACTGCGACGCAAAATATTTTAGCTTGACCATAATTAAGGGACGTATTCTATCTTAAAATGATAGGGCACTTCATGTGCTTGTTTTGTGAAGGGGTGTCGTATCATGTCACGGATGAGATATATGACATTGATTGTTGGCTCATGCATATCATGCTATAGATCTGGTTTTATTTCTTTATTTTGTGCTTCCTTTGTGGTACTTGTTATTTGGGGTCTGATCCTACTGATTTTGCATGGCCAGGTTTAGAACCAGCACCGGAGAATCAACCTTACTTCTCCATCGCTAGTGGCACGCACCAGAAGGATGGTTGCCGAGGGTCACGAGTGGGTTTCTTGTTTCACTGCTCGTCTTTTGTAAACTATATTCTTTTCGGCATTTAGCCAACCGACACATGTTAGCCGGCAAATATGGACACTAGTTCCCTACATGACTGTATTATATTCAGACTGCAGCTGACTCACTGTCATGTATTTTGTTGATTGTGCATCTGGCATATCCTTTTGTATTACTAGTTCTCTTGAATATTCTGATGCGACGTTTGGGACGCCTTATAACTTACTCTGAAATATTCTATGTTATTGCTACTTGATTGAACGATTGAGATATTAAAAAAATTGACCCTAGGAGACTTGATTGTAGTATGTACCCCCTTGTCTCCAGGCAACCTTAACACACTAAGGGTTACTACGGTATTCCGTGAGGTGCGATTGGCTGAGTCATTCTCTCGCTCTCCAGTAATATGGATCTGGGGCGTGACAATGCACCACATAGATAAAATTTTACTTATTTAATGTTGAAATCTTCTATGAAGTTTAAAGATGTTATTACACAATATTGTAATGCTAATCCTAGTTTTGATTATCAAGTAACTAAGAATGATTGGTTAATTGCTACTTCTATTTTTGAATTTTATGAATTATTTTACAATGCTACATGTATTCTATCTGGAGTTTATTATCCAACTTCTTCTTTAGCTTTAACAAAAATTATTGACATGTCTCATTTATTTTTTAAATATAGAAATGTCCATGGTTTTAATTATATTGTTACAAAAATGGAAGCCAAATTTAAAAAATATTAGGGTAATATATGTAGCGCCCCGTTCCCCCGGTGCGGGGAGCGCGGCTAAGAAATACTAGACGGTATCGTTCGATCGGGATAGATTGAATTAAGAACTCGTCCTCGTTATGGATTTGTTTCTTCGGAATCGATTCCCATATTCAGTGGACCGTGCCCCCGGGATCGACTTAGCGGCAGAGTCAGGAGGGACCTCTCCGCTGCTATCTTTTATTGCCTCGGTTTTCGATGTCGCTTGTTGCTTTCGTGCTTTGAGTTGGTTTTGGGATTTGTTTGTTTCCTTGAACGGTTTCGATGGTTTTCATTGTTTTCGTTCATTGAACTGCACTTCATTTCTGAGATTTGGAAAGAGAGGAAGGAGTATTGATCGAGCTGTTCGTGTGCAGGTGAACGAGCAGTAGGCGGCTTGCGAGCGGAGTCGTGAAGCGCCTCTTTCCTTCTCCCTTCCAAAATCTAAGTGAGTGGCTACCAACCCGATTAGCTAGCCCTGCTTCCAAGCTTCACACCCTAAAAGCTTGAACTATTCCTTGCCCCGATCAAACGATACCAAGTAATAATAAAAGAAACCAAGATAAAAGAGAATAGACTTGGTTCATTATGCTCGTCAATAAACTTCATGAACGGATACTTGATTATCATGCATTACTGCTTGTCGTGTACTCGTGTTGCCTCAACTGCATGAACTGTTAACTTAATAATCGTGTTCGATCATGGACAACTTGTGCACAAGGGTATAAGTTCTGCGGACGGTCGCTGGGGCACTGGCACCGATCCGACCTGGGCAGACTTCGTGTTTATAGTCAATCGTGTGCGGACTGGATAACGTGCAACGCATCGTGTTTTATGAGCTCCTCGTGTTTTCTCATTGCATGCTATTCATATCCTTGACTAGTCCATATGGCATCAAGCCAATGATCCTCGTGTGTATATGCTTGCAACGCCCCGTGTGTTTATCGTGTGAATATGGCTTGCAATGCATCGTGTGTGCATCGTGTATATTTAAACCTGTTGCAAACTAACTTGTGTCTTCGTGACAGGGAAGGCAAGGTAAGTATTGTGCAGGTAATTCAGACGGGCAGGTAAAATCCACCGAATGGTGGCACGTTCATTTCAGTAAAATCTATATGCTGCTTACTTGTAAATGAACTAAGGCAAGATAGAAACCCACAAAATATGCATGCTTCATTAAACAACGTGTTGATTGGTATAGTCAGGCTAGCTCGCCTTCACCAGCATGTTTCGATATGCTGACCCTCGTTGAAACAGGTTCTCCGCACCAAGGCGAACCGAGCGAGGAGCGAAGTCGTCTTCCCGATCCAGTCCAGCTGTTGGCGCATCTTCACCGCGCCGCCTTTTGAAGTACTCGAAGAACCAGGAGCTTGCAACTCTTCATACACAAATGCAGCTCCGTGGCAAAGCCGTCCTCCAGCCTGGAGGTCTATGTCTTTTGAAATTATAAAAGGATGTAATGTACAAGACTGCTATCTCATTTTGAGTCAACACTTTTGTAAGCCCGTGCGGCATATTAGCTGACTCGTTCAGGAGTTTGTAATAGATGTTCATTATCAATAAAGAGAACTTTTCCATGTTTCAAATCTGTGTTTCAATTTATCTGCGTACTCTGAATATGTGCTTGTTATGCAAATCATTAAAGCCTTGTGCGGGCGCAACCCCAGGCCCGCACGGCATCACGACTCGGGGGACGCCTCAAGTGATTCTACGGAATTGGGTCGTGACAATATACCACTTATATATTATTTTGCTACGATTTTTGATCCTAAGTTTAAATTATATGGTGTATATATTTTATTAGACGATTTTGAAGATAATATGAAAGTTGACGTAGGTAGCTTGAAAGTATAAATTAATGATATTTTAGATATTTTAATTATTTTATATGAGGAAGGAGTTGTATCGACCTGACCCGGTACAACCGTTCAAGATAGTAGTAGCTTCCATTTTATGTCTAAATTATCACATGCTAAAAGTATACTGCAAAGGAAGAAACAAAAATAATCTTCCCAAACCACTCAAGAATTGTCCTTATATCTAAATTGTTATGAAGAAGATGGAGATGACTCTTCATCTTATTTTTCAATTTTAGAATGGTGAAAAAAATATGAAAAAATGTATCGTGTACTTTCTTCTATAGCACGCGATATTCTAATGGTCCCGGTGTCCACGATAGCATCAGAATCTTATTTTAGTGCAGGTTCAAGGATGCTAAACAAGAAGAGGAGTCAGTTGCTGCCAGATATTTTGGAAGCTTGTGTATGCATTCAAGATTGGGTCCGTGCTGAAAAAAGAACTCAAAACTCAAGAGATGAAAGTATCGATATCACTGAGCTGAATTTTCAGCATCTTACTTTGGATGATGCTACTGAAGGAGGAGCTGAGCAATAAAATTGAATGGACAACGAACGACGGACGATAGAAGATAAAAAAAAGACTTGTACATTTTTCTTACAAGCTTTATGTAAATAAAATATCATTTACAAGTTTCTATTTTTTTTGTAACTTAATGTTATAATATATTTATAATTTTATTGACATTAATAAAAAAAATCAGCTTTTTCTTACTTATTGTTGTTAGTTGTTTACATTTAACTTCTCTATGTCTATATAAATATCTATATAAAGAAATTAAAGCTATATAAATATCTATTTAAATTTAAAGTTATAAGATTTTGGCTTAAAATTATATAAATATCTATATAAAAAAATATATAAAAAAAATTCTATATAAAAAAATTCCCAAAATAAAAGAAATTACACATTTTTTTTAAGTTACTGTTATTCAAAAAAATATCAAAAAATTATTTCAACTTATAAATATTAATATTTAAATTTATACACAAAGTTATATAAATATCTATATAAATAAAGAAATCAAATAAAATTTTCTTACTTATTAATGTTGTTATAAATTTTTATATAACATAAAAGTTTACATAGATTATAAAAAAAACTTACTAACAAAAAACTTATATAAAGTTTAAATTATACAAAAATAACTTACTAACAAAAAATTAATAAATTTCAACTTAAATTTATTACCTTATTATTTATATCACACAACTTATTGGCAATATATTAAAGTTTATATATTATATACAAATTAAAAAAAAAAAGAACCGGGCCGGTCCGACCTTGAACCGGTTCGACCCGATCCTTCTTTGACCGTGCCATAGGTCCGGGCTGAATCGGTATAATTTTCGACCGGGGCAGACCGATCTAAACCGTTCTCTCTCTCTCTCGGGGTCGATTCGTACCGGATCGAATCCGGTCAAACCCAGTCAACGCGGCACACGAGCCGGTCCGGACCGATTCCATTAACACCATGATAGATAACTACCCATATTAAATTTAATAAAATTTTTTAATTAATTAACATAGATGATGATATTTTTGAAAAAAAAAAATTACGGTGAAATCTATTTTTCTTATTATGTTGCAGTGTATAGTAGTATAAATTTAGATTGCATAGAGCAACTACTGCAATAACAACACATAATAAGTTGGACTAAAGAGAGAATGTTGACTCGTCAGAGATTTTATGAGGCATATTTCTCTAAAATAATATTAGTTTAGAAAAGTGTGGGATCGGACACTTAGTTCCGCTTGGTTACGTTTTTTAATTCAGTTTTTTGAGTTTTAACTCAAAAATTGTGTAAATAGCGTTTGACAGCCGTTTTGTCAAATGTGGTTTCAGAAATTTTGTTTCCCAAAAACTGCATTTAAGCACAATTTTCGTAAAGAAACTTTTATTTCTTTTCTGAAATATTTCCCTCTTTCCCTCAAAGTTTATGTTTTTATGTGATCGCAGTATCAAATTTGAATTTTTCACGGAAGCCAGTTTATAAACGTTGGTAGAGGAATTGGTCGACTCATGACTCGTGATCTAAAGTTTGCAGGTTCAAATCATGTCGGCTCCCCTCTCTCTCTCTCTCTCTCTCTCTCTCTCTCTCCTCATTTTCTACGGACCCTTTCAAAATCCCCCCCCCCCCCCCCTCTTCTTCTTCTTCTCAGGCTCAAAATTAGGTTACGGTTTTCCAAACGTTCTCCTCCTCCTTCCCTTCTCTCCGGACCAGGACTGCTCCTTCGACCCCTCCACCGGCCTCGACCGCTGCGCCATCGACGACTGCGGTGGCTTCCTTTACTGCAACGACCTGTAGGGCCGAGCTTCGTGTGTCTCGGCTACCGCTTGGGAGCGGCGGATCATCGTCGAAGAGCGGCTCGTCGTCAATGCCGAGCTTCTCGAGAAGAGGTGGATCGTTGCCGAAGAGCAGCAAACAGGGGTGAAGAGTGGTGGGTCATCGTCGATGCCGAGCTTCTCGAGAAGTGACGGATCGTTGTCGAAGAGTGGCGGGTCATCGTCGAAGAGTGGGTCGTCATCGATGACAAGCTTCTCAAGGAGCGGCGGATCGTCGTTGAAGAAGACGCCGGAGGGGTTGGAAATCGTCTGCTTTGCTAGTGCGCCAATCTTCGGACACGGGTCTGAACACGGTTACTGACGACCAGACACGAAATGTGTCTGGAGTAAGGCAGAACATATTAAAAAAAAATCCATAAAAAATACCTAAAAAAAACTTTATCAAAATTTTCTTTAAAGTACTTTTCGGACGAAAATAACCAAACATAAAAGTTAAAATTTTTATGTCCAAAAAATAATTTTAAAACTAATTTTCAAAAAATTATTTTCATAATAAAATTTTAAAAAACATAACCAAATAGACCTTAGATTTTGGCAGTGAAGTGGAGAGAAATAGTGATTTCTCATTTCTCTTCTCCACTTCACATGTTTGGATACAAAAGAAAGTTTTAAAAAAATGTAGAGTGAAGTGACAAAGAATAGGAAATCATATTGGCTGAGAAATTTGAATTTTGACATCCGATTTTCTTCTACAGATTTGGTTCTCTAAAGTGAAATATCCAAATTTTCTCTTTTTTTTATTAAGTTAATAATTTTAATCAATGATTATATTGATTAATTTATTTTAATATTTTTTTCTTAATAATTATGTAGTAAATAAAAATTAACAAGAATTAAAAAAATAAACAAACTATATCACTTCTCAACTATAACTTCATTACAAATCAAATATAGAATTTTTTTTTTTTTTTGACTTTCCGGCAGAACGCACGGAATCCGAAGTAACGTTCGAAACTTTTTTGTACACTGTATTGTATGTCTTTGGGTCCACTGTCTTCCAACTTTCGTCATTTATAAATGGAAGAAATAATACGTCTCCGTGGCTCGATCCACTAGCCTTCTGTCACTCGGTCGAAATCTTATATTTCTCTTCGGTAATTCTAAGAGTCACTCGAATTCGATAATCAAATATAGAAGTTACACTTTCCAACTAAAAAAAAAAAAAATGTTGTGTAACTTCCACTAATTTTTTTTGCTCTTATAAGTGACTAGTATATATGCACGTGCCTTGCACGTATTTCATACTATTTGGGAAGAGCAAAAAATAATTTTTTTTTTTTTACTACTTGAGAAGAACAAAGTCTATTAATATTTTTTACCTTGGGAAGATCAAACAACAACCTCCTTCAATTTTTTTTCCATACGGAATTTCCTAACCACCCATATTAAATTTAATGATCAATATCAAATGGTAAACATAAATAAGAATATTTTAAAAATAAATTTTTTTACAGTAAAGTCTCACTTTTTTTTATTATATAGTAGTATAGATTAATCCTATAAGTAAAAGTACACTTTATATGGACGGTGCCACGGTTTGGATGGCGATAGTGCCATTTCCAACTTAAAAAAAAAAAAAAAAAAACCTCAACCGTACAAATTGGTTGCACACCGGGACAAAAATCATATAGATACTCTTTTTGAGTACACAAGTTCGCTCAAGTCAAGGACAAATTTTTTTTTTTTTTTTTTTTTTTTTTGTGTTTGGTCCGTCCATATATTAATATTACAAGAGCTAATAGTTTTTGCAACAATTATGGAGGGACCCAACACAAAAAAAAAGTCGACTTTTACTTAGGATTATTCACTCGTCGATGGTCGGATTGATTCGATAGGTTTGTTATTCCTGACTGTTGATTTGATGGATCACAGTGCTAATTTCTCCGATCAGTAGTTATTTATTTTTTGATATGTTCCTTTTGTGAAGAAATGCAACAATTTTGATTGAAGAACCAAAAATGTTATCAGACATTGGATTCACTTTGTGAAGGCGTAATTATAGTTGCAGTTATGAAGGTGTCCGACACATTTTGAAGAATTTTTTTGCCACAATTGTGACAATTTGAGAGAAGAAATGCATTTGTGAAGGTGTCCGACACAACAAAAAAAACAGTAGCATCAAGTAAAGAGGAGTGCATTGGAAATCGTGTTAAAGAATCTAAAGGTGCAATAAAAACTTTTTCATAGGATAGATAAGTAAGAATTTTCCTTCAGACGAGCGAGGGAAGAGATGTTTGCAACGTACAACAGTCGTTGTCCAATGAAATATTAGCACGTGTCCTCTCTTTTTTGGTTTGGAATTTTACGTTTCCGTGAGTAGATTTCGTATTCTCCGTTTCTGTTACTTCTTGTCGACCACGTGGAGGAAAGAAATCTCAAATATTATCCTTATTTATTTTAATTAATAAATAAATTTTATAATTTTATGTGAAGAAAAAGAAAAGAAAAATACTTAATACTATTTTTTAAATAAAATAATAATTTGATAGTTTGGCTTGGAGATAAGGATTATGGTTAGTGGGTGGGTCCTAAGCTCGGAGGAACTAAAGAACAAAAGGTCAATCTGACTTCTCTTCTTCTTTATTGTTAGTAATGCGGTGTGATCGGTGTATGACGTGCGATATTAGATTGAGCTCATATGTCTTGAAAGTGAATTTTTATATAAGACCTGAATCAATTTCAATTATCTACACCTCATGAACTCACCTCCTATTCAATGTGGGACTAAATTACTAACTCCATTGTTATCCTCCTTTGAAGACTCAACCGAAAACGAGATAAAATCCAACAATTTTTACCTTACCTCGTTTTTGCTAGCCGAACAATCTTAGCATATCCCGACTACATTTACTCGTTCCCACTAGCCGACATTCTTAGCACACCCCGACTAACTTTGCTCGTTCTCGCTAACCGAACAACCTTAGCACATTCCGGCTACCTTTGTTCGTTCTCGCTAACCAAACACCCAAGAGATCCAACATATTGTCATTTTGATCCTTTTCACCACAGAACCAAACATGACACGTTCATCCACATCACCATTGTGTACCAACCACAACGTCTTGCTCTACCTTGGACTCGTCAGATCCACATTTAAAGCCAATTCGTGTAGTTGATGCTCCTACTGCACCTTGAGAAGAGCCCATATAATCCATGAACGTTAAGCACCATCTGTCTCGAACCAATTAGAGTCGTTCAAACCAGTCTCGTAATCTTGGGCTCTGATACCACTTGTTAGTAACGCGGTGTGATCCGAACCGGAGTTGGCCCATGATGTGCGATATTAGATGTCCGAGAGTGGGATTAAATTATCATGTAAGGTCTGAACCAATTCCAATTATCTACATCTCATGATCCTACCTCTTATTCGATGTGGGACTAAATTATCAACTCCATTATTACCCTCCATTGATGGCTCAACCAGAAAAAGAAACAATCCAACACTTCTTACTCTCTTCTTGTTTAAAAATAATAATAATAAAACTATTTTATAATTTTCTAAATAAAAGAAAATTTGGATTGCTGAAATATCGATTTGAACCACTATGTAACTTTTTAATCTAAATTATTCTTATATTTTCATGTACAACCTTGGATTCTAATAAATACCAAGCATCCAATCCAAGTGCTACTTTCAATTAATAGTTTGCAATAAGGAGTACATTTCTTCTCTCTGAAAAAAAGAAGAAGAAGAGAAATTTAGTTTGATATGTTTGTTTGAAATGTCTTTTATCATGTCCGAGAGTTGATGAAAGGCCCTTCTCAAAATTATGTTTAAATAGCCATGGGTAATAACTAAGAAGTTTCTAGTCGCAAACACAACCTTCCTGCTTCCTAGATGCTATAACAGAATAATATTTCAATTCCCATAAAAATTTCAAATTACGAGAATAGTATTTTTATTTATTTATGGAGACATGTGGTGATCCACATGTTTATGAGTTCATTTTTGTTCATCTATTAAAATTTGTGTAAATGTTAACTATTTTATTCAATAGTTGTTATGTGTAAAATTATTGGTCAAAATTTGTGTTGATGTTCACCATTTCACTCAAGATGAAAATCACAGTAAATTTAATTTCACATGTGAAAATTTTGGTTGAAATTGTAAACATCCACGCAAGTTTTAGTAGATGAACAAAAATAGCTTCCATGTTTACAAGTGAGAATAAATTTACTTTCTTACTAATTAGGGCACCAACTTAGGAGGCTGGGCTCCAGCCTATATATATATATATATATATATATATATATATATATATATATATAAACGGGATATGAGTCATATACATGGCTCACGTGGACCAATAGAAATTGATTCCTACATCCCATATGAACTAGTATATTCCATTTTTATTGGTCCACATGTACATTGGTTCATGTAAAAATATGAGCTTATGGTTCATATCTCGTTTACCCATATATATATATATATATGCACGTGCTTTGCACGTATCTTGGAGTGGATGATGTTGATGAGTTGATTTAACTAAGAATTCAATCCTTCAAATTCTGTGGGAACATCTTAGAAGATTTAGCAAGTAGTATGAACCCTTCGATTTTCGTAATATATTAATGAATCTCTTAAATGGTTATTAGTGAAATTTATTGTAGGTATTCTTTTAATTAGTAAATATATTGAAGGGCATTTTTGGGAAGAAAACTTCCACGGTGAAGCCTACTTTTGACATTATATAGTAGAATAGATATATATATAATTTTTTATGTGAGTCAGCTCACACCTAGTCTATTTTAACCTACTCCAGTCCACCCAAGTTCGAATTTCTGGTTGAAAACTACCAAAAAACTTTTTTTCATATATATATATATATATATATATATATATATATATATATATATATATAAGTCCACACCTAGTATAAACCCCCTGATTTTTCAAGATTTTTAAACAGGATTTTTTTCAGAATTTTCTGGTATTTTTTCGGTAATTTTTACTAATTAAAAACCAGGGTATTTTGGCATTAAATAAAATTAAATATTTTTAAAATATATTAAAATATTATGAAAATAATATTTTTGGGTGTAAAATAAAATATTGGACTTAGGGTAATTTTTCTGGAATTTATTGGAACCCGAAAATATTTTTAAAAGCCCAAAAACTATTTCTTAAAATTAAAATTAATTAAACCGGGCTGAACCGGGTTCAAACCGGGCTGAACCGGCCTAAACCCGGTCCAGCTGAACCCGACAGGACCGGTCCGCTCAGTTAACGGGTCGGGCCGGGTCTGCCCAAACCCGCACCCGTCCGTACCCGCAGACCCGCTACCCAGTTCTCCCCCACGACCGACTCAGCCGCCCGCGTCACCCGCTCCGCCCGCGCTTCTCGGCGTCTCCGCCGCCCCGCCCGCGGACCATGACCCCCGAATCCCCCGTCCCCTCCGCCGGCACGACCGCCACGTCCTCCGCCTCTCCCGGCCGACTCTCCCCCTGCCCAGCCTATAAACACCCCCTCCTTTCTCCCCTCCGGCCAACCATTCCACCCCCGCCGCTGCCCTAGTCTCCGCCCTGACCTCGCCGTGCCGCCGCCCTCATCCGCCGCGCAGCGCCACCGCCTCCCCTTCCCGCAGCGGCCTCGCCGCCGGCCTCCCTTCCTCCTCCTCCTCCTCCTTCTTCCCCAGCCGCAGCCGCTGCTCCGGCCAATCCCTGCGCCGCCGTCACCCGCTCCGCCCGGCAGCCTGCGCTGCCCCAGAACGCCGCCGTGCCGCCTCCGCGCCCCCAGCCTCCTTCCGGCCCGTCTCCGGCCGCCAAGCTCCGGCCAGCAGCCAAACCCTAACCCTTGACATGACTCCGACTCGGACACCGGACACGTCGCGGACACGAGAAACTTCGATTTCTCGAGCCCTGTTCAGGTACCGGTTTCTCTCTCCTCGCTGCCCCATTTTTGATTCCGTCTGTTGCATCGCGAACCCTGCGTGACCCTCTCGGTGTCCGTGCAACCCGCTCGGTGCATCGCGTCCTGTGGCGATCGCGAACCGCGATCCAAAAACAGGAAAAACAACGCCCTGTTTCACCCCGGAACTGAGTACGCCCCGCCAAACGGAACGACTTGGTCGCACGCGGTCTTCACCGATACGTACGTGCCGTTGATACGGACGTGTGGGATTTCGCAGAAGTCGATTCGGATGTGCGTGCACACCGGAATCAACGCGTATCCGTCGACACCATCCCGTATCCGTCAGTTCTGAAACGCGTCGTAACTTTGTGTACACACGTCGGATCGAAACGAAACTTGCGCCATCGGACTCGTAGCGATACGCTGGTCCTGTGACCCAAGTTTGGTTCGATTCTGAGAACGTTGACAAAATCGCGTATCGAGGGCCCCACAGGCTCCACTTGACGGGCGATTTTGTGATCGGCTCATCGGAATCCAATTCTGGAAGTTCCGTTGGGTTCGTTTCGTCGTTCCTGACTTGTTGACACTAAGTTTGACGAATTTGGAGACCTTTGTCCCTGACACTTTTTTTGGTGCAAAGCGGGCCCACATGCGGACCCCGTTTTGACCCGAAATGGTCATTCTTACCCCTGTGTCCAAATTGGACTCAAGGACAGGCGTTTCTAGCTATTTGATATCTTCTGAGCATGATGGTAATATTTATTTCAGCAACCGGAGTAGTACCTGCAGTTCCCACTGAGGTCAGAGCTACAGTTGGAGTCAGAACCCCAGGCAAGTGTACCTTGCCAACTTGCAGTCTTTAATTCATATTACTTGTCTTAAATATAACTGTTGTACATGCTCAACCTAGGAAACGTGTGACGTACTTAGTGTCCGATCATAGTCGGGTGCCAACACC
Organism: Iris macrosiphon; assembly: GCA_036927795.1. NCBI lineage: Eukaryota > Viridiplantae > Streptophyta > Magnoliopsida > Asparagales > Iridaceae > Iris > Iris macrosiphon. The sequence goes on from JAYESA010000002.1 coordinate 169,021,609, forward strand.
GTACGCGGTGTTGGGTACGTCATCTAGAGATGGACATTCGATACCCTTTACTCTCTAGTACTTGTCTTATCAAGTACGTTACAACCCAGGACACTTGACACTATACATTGACAGAATCTTCCTGAGATATTCATGGTGATTCTGTATAGGATACAGGACTTGACAGAGATATTTTATTTATAGACAATATGACTTGTTGCATTAGCTATGATCCCGCTGACATGGACATGAGACGTTATGGTCATGATATGCGTGATTACATTGGGTGGGGAGAGACACACAGGCTACAGGCTGTTCCATATATATATCTACTACTATTGTGAGGTCGTAGACTCTCCAGCAGAGCTAGACCCTTTACGTGTTATTACTGCTACCGGCTCCCCGACACAGAGCTTGTAGCGGTCTCAGCCTGAGTACTAGTGTTGCTCTCACTTGCATATCACATAGATGGTTACATAGTTTACCCCATTGTTTATTTATTTACTTGCACTGCATTTATTTGGCTTGTATTATTTTGTGCCTTGCTATGTCCCCTGAGGACCTGGATCCGGATTATGTCCCCAGGATTAGCAGATGAGATCGACCCCGAGGTATACAGGACAGGAGCATTAGCAGGAGCAGGCACTGGAGCAGTACCAGATTCAGTAGACGAGTGATCACCGAGGTTATCTTCTGAGTATATACTGTTTCCATACTCAGTATTTGATGTAGTTATCTTTATTCTTGTATCTTGACAGATGTATCAGACTCATTACCGGGTTATTTTCCGAGTTTATATTTTATTGAGATTGATCTTGATTTATGATTCTGATATTGTTGTATTCATATCTGTGGATGAGATTAGTATATCTAGACCATGTATTGTTGTATTACAGCTTAAGTACGCCCTGATGGATCCATTAAATTGGGTTTATCCATCGGTGTGTGCTGTTGGCCATTGCCACGTGTCTAGTCCCTCGATATTTTGGGACTGGGGCGTGACACCTAGTCATTTCTAGCCTCCCCACTCCATCCAAGTTTAAATTTCTGGTTGGTTCCGTCCTTGAGTACAAACACTTGTCACACTTTTTCTAAATTCTTCTTTGTCAAAATCGGTGTTTTAAAAACCGAACAAGACCAACCGGTTCAACCAGTTGAACCATGAACCAGTAATTTTTTCGGTCTGATTCAGTCTTGACCCACCGTTTTAAAAAAATTAATTATAAATGCATATTTTTGTAAAAATTAATTTCCAAAAGAGATTAAACTTGGTCCACTTGGGCTAACTCAGTGGTTGAACCAACTGGTTGAACCGATTTGACCCAACCTAGTGTCTTGACTGGGTCGATCACCGGTCCGATTTTAAAACACTGGTCAAAATGCTGAGAGAATGATTGATTTGAAAATCAGAAAATTTACTGTACAGAAAATAATTTTAAATAAATTAGTAAAAATAAAATTTTTTCTGATTAATTTACTGTAACGAAACGTTTCGCCAACACAGATGGCAAAATTCTGAAAAAATAAATTTTTTATTTACTTTTGACATTTTTGCCAACTTGGTTGGCGAAATTTTGGTTTTGCCAACGCAAATGGCGAAATATGACATATACGATTTTTTTTGGTTTATTTTCTTTGAATTTTATTTGGTTTATTTAGTTTGATTCTTTTCTGGTTTTTTTGGGAAAAAAATGTGCTTTTGTTTAGTTTTATTTAGGTTTAGTTCTTTTTTTTTTAAATGTTGTAGTAATAATTTTTTTAAATAAATTAGTATAAGTTTTTAATTTGGTTTATTTTTGCTGAAAATTTGCTATACCTATAATTTTTTAAATAAATTAAGAAAAAAGAAAAAAAGTTCTAAAACTTTAACATTAACAAAATAGTTCGCCAACTGAGTTAGCAAAATTCTAAAAAAAAAAAAAATTCTTGGTAACGGTGTTTTCATCGGTTTTGAGATATTTTTGAACCGATTGTTTATGAAAACCTTTGATTGGTAATTTTTTATAGGGCACTGGCTTTGAGGGTTTTATTATTCTATTTATGAAAATATTTGATTGTTTATGAAAACCTCAAATTATTTATTTTATTTATTTCTTGTAAAAAAAACTTTCATAACCGTTCGTTACCCGTTCATAACCGTTAGTTAAAACCACTCAAAATCGAATCACTCATAACATGTATTCTAAAAAACTTCATAACTGCTATTCCAACAATTGCCAAGTAGGGCCTTAAAGTTTCTACCGTAATCGAAAGTTAAATCGATCTTATTACGATTAGTAAATTATTTAAAAATAGATAATTTTATTGTTAAAAAAATAAAAAATATTTTTTTTCCATTTTTAATTATCTTAACACTGATATATTATATGATAATGTTTGAGGGTCCGAAGACACCAATTTTTACTCGTTAACATCGAAATACCGAAGATAAAATTACCGAAAGTAAAATTTGGAGGTCTAAACATCATTTTTTTGCGATTCTTAAATTTTTTGAAGTCCGTCAGACGGCGAAACAGTTTATCACATAGTACTTTTTGTTACGGTCATTTTGGCACAAGCTAGACCTTGTTTCGATATCTCAGTCAAAAGTTATGATACTTTAAAATTTTTAAATTTTATACTTTTGCCTGTAACATGTGCGTCTTATTTCGGATGAGAATTCTTTCTACACGAATTGTGTTACTCTCGTTGAAAACATACAAATCGACCTATTATTTGACGAAAAATGATTTCCAAACAAATAATTATGTCCGCTCGAAGTTTGCTCGACGATAGACGTAATTATTTACGACAGTTTTTTTTTTTTTTTTTGGATGTAAAATGGTAGCATATTTTATTTTGGAAGTTAAAATTTAAATTGTTTTCTAATTTATTTAAAAAATTTATTGCTACAGTATTTTTTTAGAAAAAGAACTAAACCTAAATAAAAATAAACAAAAGCACTCTTTTTTTTCCCAAAAAGAAAAATAAAATAAACCAGAAAAAAAATCAAACGAAAAAACCAAATAAAATCCAAACGAAAATAGACAAAAAAAAAAAAACTCGTATATGTCATATTTTTGTCAACTGAGTTAAGGTTGGCGAAAATATCACAAAGTAAATAAAAAAAATATTTTTTAAAATTTTGTTATCTGCGTTGGCGAAACATTTCATTGCATTAAATTTTTCAATTTTTTTTTTGTTTTTACTAATTTATTTAAAATTATTATCTGTAAAAAAAAAAAATTTTGTTTGAATTTTTTTTTCCTAAATTGAAGGTTGAGTGAGAATCAAGCTACCGCCTCTCTTTTTCTCATACATGTCAATACTTTGTTGAAAAAAAAAAAAAAAAAAAAGGAGAGGAGGAGAGAGCACCGACTCATTGTAAGGTTGATTGCAAGAAATGAACCCACAAGTCCTCATCTACTATTAATGTACGTTTGCAACAATGACCATTTTTCCATGGACTATATATATATGTCACTTTAGTTTGCTTTCGTACATTTTCTTTGCTTGGACTTCACACTGCAAGTGCAATGTCTACATTGGAGACTGCAAACGCCAGAGCCAGAGAATCTACGGCATATCTCGGATTTTTGGAGGATTTTTTTTTTTTTTTCACTACCAACCGAAGGTAGTTAAGTAAATAATTAAGGGTTAACAAAACTCTAAACAAGTAGTGGATGCCAACAAACTATAAGTAAAGTTGTGATCCAATCGGAGTGTTGTGACCGTGAAACATGTACACAACATTTGATGTTGTAAGCAGGGCCGGTCCTCGTTCAGGACAATTAGAACGACCGTTTAGAAATCACGGACCAAAAATCCAACAAAATTATTATTATTATTATTATTATTATTATTATATATATATATATATATATATATATATATATATATATATATATATATAATCTTGTATTTAAAACATAACTAGTATGTGTTCTGGGTTTTTCTTAACATAAAATAATTGTGTTGTAGTGATTATTATGTCGGATTTTTTTAAATAAAGTAATATATTTAGATATAATTGCAGTAAAGGGGAGAGGTTTGATAAAATTGTAAGTAAAGGGATAACTCGCCAACTCAGTTGGCGAGTTGTTGGGGCTCGCCAACTGAGTTGGCGGGTTGGAGTTGGGACCGCCAACTGAGTTGGCGGTGGGAGTGGGAGTTGGATATATATATATATATATATATATATATATATATATATATATATATATATATATATATATATATATTATTTTTTTCTAAATTAATTAAATTTTGTAAATGGATAATAACAAATTATCTATTATAATATTACAAAAAATTTATATTGATAATACCAAAACAAAAATATTTATTAAAAATTTTAAATCTAAAAATTTAAATAATACCAAAAAAATGAAATAAATAGTATTATGGGATATTTTAGCAAATGCCCCTACAAAAAATATCATAAAAAAATCGGTTAAAAGAGTGCGGACATATCTTAAAATTTTATCTATATATATTTGTATAGATAAAATTTTACTTTTATAGATTTATATAGATATATATACAATTATCTATATATATTTAGAATTTTACTAATTATGTAGATATATATAGATTTATATAAATAAAACTTGTTCTGATTGATTATATATATGTTGCTGGAGAATGTTGCTGCAGAATGGTATTAAATATATTTGATGTGGGATTAAATATATGTCGTTATCGAAATGGTATCAGGGGCTTAATGCTTGATATGTACGATTTCGATAACGACATCTGATTTCGATAACGACATCTGCTTGATATGTACGATTTCGATAACGACATCTGGTTAAATATATTTGTAATATTATAATAGATAATTTGTTATTATCCATTTACAAAATTTAATTGATTTAGAAAATAATATATATATATATATATATATATATATATATATATATATATATATCCAACTCCCACTCCCACCGCCAACTGAGTTGGCGGTCCCAACTCCAACCCGCCAACTCAGTTGGCGGGCCCCAGCAACTCGCCAACTGAGTTGGCGAGTTATCCCTTTACTTACAATTTTATCAAACCCTCCCCTTTACTGCAATTATATCTAAATATATTACTTTATTTAAAAAAACCCGTTATTATGTTAGAGGTCCTGCGTTCAAATTTTTTTTTAACTTACTTTTATTTCAGTTTTTAAATTTTTAACGTTATTTATGGGGCCCGATTTTGAAAGTTAGCCTAAGTCCCCCATGAACTCAGAACCGGTCTTGATTGTTAGTAATGTAATATATACGTTGTCAGGTTCTCGTGTAAATGATGTTCTTGGATTCGTAAGTATGGTGTTTAAGATGATATAAGTTAGATAATTTATTGTAACTTTTGTTGTTGTAAAAACAAAAAACAAAATAAATATTGTCATAAGTGGTATTAGGAAAATTCTCTATAAAGGTCGTAGTAGTTGAGGAATTTGATGCATCATTCCATCATTTACATGGAACCAAATATTGAAAATGGTGTAAATGGTACTGTATTTGAATCTTCATATCAACCAAGCACTTCCTGAATAGATAAGTTGTAATGTATCTTAATGTAATAGTGATCCCTTCTATCTACGTTTATAAATAGGAGACAAATAATGATGTGCATCTCCTGGTTGCAACTCCACGAACAACTCCGCTATCTTACTCCACATATGGGAGTCCTAACTACAATTAAGACATTTTTCCATATATATATATATATATATATATATATATATATATATATATATATATATATATATACTCCATCAAAATTATTGGAAACACTAATCAAGAATCAAATTCAAGATCATTAATATCAAATAGAGAGTGTGTAGCAAGTAGAGGATAAATAATCCTAAAAACAATGTTGAGGCACACTAGGATTGAAGGACAAATAAAGGAAGAGGAGAGGACCACTCTTAAGGATTAAATATCAATCACTAATAAAGAACAAAGAAGCATCTAGCTAGCATTGGATACTTAGATTCGAGGCCCACAAGCCACACCAATGAAGTTAAAAGAAGAATTTGGCCATAGGCCCCCATATGACTACAAAATACCATAACTTACCACCAACAAGGAAAGGCTCAAGATTCTAGTTGTTGTTTATTTGGTGCATTCCATGTGAATTCCGGATGTATTTGAGGACCCTAAAATCTGAATATTGATATTGAGGTGAAGTTTGGGAAAAGTTTTAGGTGGTATGGAACTTTGGGAAGAATCTCTAGACATCCCCAATTGCCATTTCTATGGTCTTTGATGTGGATGTGTTTCTTCTTAGGCCTTCCCCAATGGAAAATTTCTTGTATCCTACTTGACATTATATTTTAAAAAATATATTTATCTAGTTGGTAAAGTTTTTACATATAAATTATAAAAAATATTTTTCAATATTTCTCTATTTCTATCATGTAAAAGGATTAATGATATAAGACAAAAAACCAATTGTTATGAGTGAGAATTTCTATGAAAACTTTTACATGTAGAAACTCTTATACAAATTCATCATCCTACATCGATGTCATGTGGGTTGAAAGTTGAAAGATTTTTTTCCTAAATTTTTTTTTTTATCATCAAAATAGGGAAGATAAAAATCTCATTGAAGATGGTCTTATTCGTCATGTTAGAATTGACTTCAATTTATTTAAAAATCTAGTGATTATTTAAGTCTAAAATATATTAGGATTTCGAAGACTATAACTTCAATTACGAATCATTTTTAACATAAGTTTTATTTATATAAATTCTTAATTTTTGATTTTTTGATAAAAAAAAATAATAAATTGGTGGATTCAAACCCATTAGCTGTATTTTTGGTTCGTAACTCCACTTGCCACAACATAATTATTGGTTGTTGCGTAAAGGACTAATTAGATCTGACCATTTCGTTTCTATCAAGTACTGGCTAAACTTTTTTAATATAGAAAAAGACATATAACATCATCTTTGAAGTTTCTCATATCAAAAAGAAATTAGCTACGAACCATATGAAAGCTCTCTAGAATAATTTTTTTTATTTTTATGACAAGCTATCAACCTAATATTAACCTCTCAGCAAAACTGTTAAATTTCTAACCAATATGTTTCTTAGTTCAAGCATATTTAAAAGAATTATTTAGCTTTAGGATCCTATATAATATTTAAAATTTACATTCATGTCCCTATATTGTTCAGAAGAGGGTATAAGTCTCCTCCTGACAGTTAATTTAAAATAATTGTTATATCTCATTTATTTTTTCATAATATTCAAAATTTGAGTCTAGTTTTATGGTCTCGTATAATATTTAAAATCTGTATTTATGTCTCTATTTTGGACTGTCAGACTAAATCAACCGTCAGGACGAAACTTATACTTTTTTTTGGATATTGTGAAGACATAAACACAAAATTTAAGTATCATACAATACTTTAAAACTAAATAATCATATTTAAAAAAAAACACTTTTCTGTTCAATCTGCAGTAAGCTTACGAAATTTTAAAAAAACACACATTTTCTTTGTTCTATCTTTAAATAAATAAAAATAGGTAGTTGTCCATGCCATACATTCATTTTACCAAAGTTTATGTTATTGGTTTTTTTACCACTCAAAGTTGTAGTGTAACAACATCTTCCGTTGCTTTGCTTGGTAGATAGTCAAAATCCCTATCCCTCTCATGTAGATACACGTACCAAACATGCGATTCTTGCACACCACACCACGAAAACGCACATAATTTTATAATATTATTATCATCATTATTATAATTATAATTATAATTATTATTATTATTATCAAACTTTCAAAAAATTACGAATAAAATATAAAATATAAAAGTTTAAGTTTATTTTAAATAAAGCATATAGTTTAAACAAATTATAACTACAGCATAATATCGTCCAAATATAGGACGTAAGTAAAACTTACGTCCAATTGTAGGACGTAAGTCCTCCTACCATTTAATTACCACCCTAATTATATATTAACTATATATTAATATTCTAATATCCATAACTATATATTAACTATATATTAATATCATAATATCCTAATATTATCCTAACTATATAATAAGATTATATATTAAGCTAACTATTAAGTTTAACTATATAATAATATTAGATATTAAGCTGATATTATCCTAACTATATAATAATATTAGAAATAAATGAAAGAAGGACCGAAAGACATAGGCTTAGATCAGAAGAAAAAAAATTAATATTAACAAATTAATTAATAAATAAATGAAAGGAGGATTGGAAAAAGTGTTTAAAAATGAGAAAAATTTACAAAAGATTTTATTTGTTATGGATTAGGATTGCGTGATTAAATACAAAGAACTCTAATATTTTCTAGAAGGCTTAGAAAAAAAAAATGAGAGTGTGATTTAAACACACGCCCTTTAGGGCCAAAATTTTATTCTGATGTCTTAGACCAACTCAGCCATCTCAACCATTGTTTTAAGGACTATTTGATTTTATCCTCCTGTTAGATTATGTATATTGATATTACCTCATGTTAGATCAAAAGTTGAAAATACCTCTCTGAAAGTGTCGTTAAATTTTCTGAATGTGTCGTTAATGAGTTTTTAACAACACTTTCAGGTGGGTATTCTTAACTTTTTATCTAACATGGGGTAATATCAATATACCTAATCTAGCAGTGGGTAAAATCAAATAGCCCTTGTTATAATATTACTTACGCCTAATTTTTAGGCATGAGTTATATATATATATATATATAATCAAATTTTAATCATGACTAGCAAAACTTAACAATTTTTTTTTTTAATTTTGCACTAAATTTTGACGTAAGTTAGCAACTTACGCCTAATTTTTTGGCGTTAGTTTTTAATTTTTTTTAAAAACCACCGTTATTTATTTCTATTTCGGAATTAAATTTAATTTAATTAGATAATTAACTACTCACGCACCAAAATAAGACGTAAGTCAGTAACTTACGACCTAATTTTAGGCGTGAGTATTTTATTTTATTTTTTTTCTAAAATTTTACGTCCTATTTTTGAACGATAATATGTTATATATACGATTATACAAAATATTAGGTTTTTTCTATAATATATATAATTTTTTTTGCTTTTTAAGTATTTTTTGGTTAGATTTTGTAGTGGCCTATTTTTTTCTCCGTGATTCTCAAGAAGCTGAATTGATTTCAGCTCTCCCCTTTCCTTCCTACAAAGGAAAAATACATAAAGGATTCGTCCCTCTTCACACTAATTTTATTTTTATTTTGAGTCCATTTTTGTTCACCCATTACATGGAAAGAATTTTTGTTTTTTTTTTTTGAGAACCAAATATAAAAGCTTTTATTAAGAAGGGACTTAGAGTGTAGACATATGAGTATGTCCAATAGATACAAAGGAACTGATCTCTCCTAAATGTTTTATATATTTTTAAAAAAATTATGTACAATTTTAATTTTTTTAGAACCAAATATAATAGCATTTTGTCTTTGGAAAGACACAAATTTGAATCTCATCTCTCCTAAATATTTTACATATTTTAGAATTTTTTTTATGTAGAAATTTTTTCTTTCTATTTTGTAACACTTCAAAAATATTGATTTTTTTTCTCATTTTTGTTTTAATTTTAGTATATATTTTTATTAATGAAGTTCAATTAACATAACAAATTTTAGGATTTATATATATATTAACATGTCCTCCGTACCCATAATTTTAACTCTTTCGTCCCTGCCTACTAAAGTTAGTAGGAATGTTCATCCTTACATTCAAGAGTAAACTTATGTCAAATTAGTGTGGATGTTCACAAAATTATTTTCAAAGTAGTTTATGTAGGATAAAAATAACACGTGATAACTATTGAGTAAAGAATTCTGGTGGATAAACAAAAGTAAACTTCTTTTTTTTTTTGTCATTCCATGGATGCTAACTTGCGCAAGATTCCTTTGCTTGGAAGGTCTCAGTGGATAAAAATTAAATAAAAGGATTCTTCCAATATATTATATATACTATTCTAAGTGAAAAAAAATTTAGCATATAATTGTCCCATCTGTGAAGAACAACATCAACATTTCATTACTTGTCATGTTGCTATAATGTTAGTGTCAGTTGCATCTCCAATTAGGTTTAGCGTTCAAGATTAGCAAATAATTTGTATTAAAAAATTAGCTCTACATCCAATAAAATAAAATAAAATAAATATATAAAATTGACCATGGACTTAGAGGTGACGGGTTGTTTTAAGTGTTCTATGAGATGAAACTCAAGGTTAAAAGGAGACATTTTCATGACCATTATTCTCAATCAGCCATTTTTTTTTTTAATTGTAAAGAAAGAAAAATGGTAGATACCAAAAATATTAAAACACGCTGCGCATCTCAAATTTTTTTTTTTTTTTTTAAAACACATATGTGTAGGGATGTATTTGAAAAAACAATAGATATAGAAATTAGCAAGTCCTTGGATTCAGGGATCTTCACGTAGGCTGTCGACTAAGTGGATGCTGACGTGGACGTTTTGGTTCCGAATTTTCGCATCACGAACGATCGATCGCGTGGGCACGTGTCACCAAAATAGTTAGAGAGAGAGAGAGAGAGAGAGATTGTTGGGTGTTGGAATCCCCTTTCCTTTAAGAGATTCACTTTATACAAATTAGAACTCATTAGTTGAACTTGCAATAAGAATGTGAAAAATGAATCTCTCAAAGGAAAGTGACCCCAACACCCAACATTATCTCTCTCTCTCTCTAGCTATTTTGGTGACACGTCCCGACGCGATCGATCGTTCGTGATACGGCGGTTCGGAGTCCAACAAAATTTTCAGTTTAGTTCTTTATATTTTTGAATTTAAATTGGTTAAAAAAGTCAAAAGATAAGATAGATGTAATCTAACGGTTGTAAATTGTATGAGTTTCAAAATTAAGAACTCATGAGTTACTCTAGGAATTTGGATTCAACTTTCTTGTCAAATTTATACTTTATTTTCGACCTCCATCTTTTGTAAAAGACTTGATTATTCAAACGGTGTCTGAAAAATGTAGCGATTGTTGTTTTGGTGATCGAACATTTTTAGATTAATTTAGTATCTAAGTTTTGTATTTTGGTTTAAAGAGTGTGTGAACTAGATTTTGTTGGTATTTTTGGATAAAAAATGATAAAAATAGATATGTGATGATCACGTGTCTTATTTTTCATAGTTATTTATCATGTTTTTGTTTTTCGACTAAGAATATTGGTGTTCGAAAAAAAATTCTACATAAACAAATAGTTTTTTTTCGAGTACAAAATGACGGCTCTACAATCAATTATAGCTGACGTACCGGCTGGTCATAAAAAGAATAATCCTAAAAATAAGATATATGACCATCACATGTCAATTTTTAACGATTTTTATCCAAAATATCAACGAAATCTAATTCATGCACTCTTTAAACCAAAATATAAAATTTGGTATCAAATTAACTAAAAAAAAGTTCGATCACCAAAATAATGACCATGACATTCCTTAAGCAGCTTTTGAGTAGTAAACTATTTGTAAAAGTTACTCAGTGGACGGACACACCATTGTAATAGTTATGAATGAGAACTCCGTTCAATTATAATAATAACATATGAGAAAGACTCCAACTATGACGTTTGGACACTAATCGATTTTAACATCCAAATTTTATAAATTATTGAAAATATTTTTTGTCAATTTTGAAGTACATTAAGACTAATTCAAAAATATATATTGTAGTATAAAAGCACAACTTAAACACTTGTATGGTCAGATATTCTTTTGAAGTGATCATGATGTGCTTCAAAATTAACGAAAATATTTCAAACGAACAATTTTTAAAATTGCGGTACCAAAATCGATCCGTGGAAAGTTAAGATGTCAAAAACGTCTCAACGCTATAGTTGTGGTACCATTATGATAATATAAAACTATTTTTGATAATCCTATCTAAATGATATTTGGCAATTGTTTGATTAATTTACTTTTTGACTTTTGATATTACCATGTATCATTGTACTGTTGGACAATGATATTAATTTTTTTTATTCTAATAGTAAACTTAACCATGAATAACGGTGGTTATTATTAAGATAAAAAAAAATTCAATAGTTGATGGTATAAGTTAGCACTTATTAAGAATAATTCAAAAATATATATTGTAGTACAAAAACACAACTTAAACACTTGTATGGTCAGATATTATTTTGAAGTGGTCATGATGTGCTTCAAAATTAACGAAAATGTTTCAAACGAACAATTTTTAAAATTGGGGTACCAAAATCGATCCGTGAAAAGTTAATATGTCAAAAACGTCCCAACGCTATAGTTGTGGTACCATTATGATAATATAAAACTATTTTTGATAATCCTATCTAAATGATATTTGTCAATTGTTTGATTAATTTACTTTTTGACTTTTGATATTATCATGTATCATTATACTGTTGGACAATGATATTAATTTTTTTATTCTAATAGTAAACTTAACCATGAATAACGGAGGGTATTAAGATTAAAAAAAATTCAATAGTTGATGGTATAAGTTAGCACCTATTAAAGTTTAGGGTATTAAGTTAAAAAAACTCGAATAGTTGAGGATGTCAAGTTGCTATTTAGCATAAATTCTATGAGAGAGAAAAATTTCTGCAAGATCACGTTTGGTTCGTGGAATCTGAAACTTGGGAAAGGAAGTCATTTCTTTCATGTGTTTAGATACCAAATGAAATGAGTAGGAAAAGAAATTAATTCCAAGGAAAAAAAATAGAAAAAAAAATCTACCACTCACCCCATGGAATCCACATCTAGTTATTCACTTTTATTTTTTAATTGTTCAGACCTTTCCAAATACCGAAAGAAAAATTGGTGAAAATTATATTTTTTTAAAGGAAAGAAAATAACAAATAATTAATTTTCTTTCCTTTTCTTTTCGCGAACACGAGGACTGAGAGCTTCTACGTAGAGAAACCCATAGTCTAGCTTTGGTTCACGAAATTATGACATTGAAAAGAAAATCCATTATTTTTCTATGTTTGGATGCCAAAATAAATGAGGATGAAAGGAAAATGATTTCCCAAAGAAAGAAAAAATGGATAAGAAAATGATTCCTTCCATCGATCTCCCATCCTAAGAATTCACTTTTCTTCTAATTTTTTGGCCTTTCCAAACACTGAAATTATAATTTTCCAAAGAAAAAAAAAAGAATTGATTTCTTTTTTATTTTTTTTCCGCAAATCAAACAGGTCCTTACAGAAATTCTTCCTCTCGCAACAATCCTACGTAGAATAAAAATTGTGATAGAAATTATTGTTGGAAGAACTTTTTCTAAAACAATTTTTTTAGGGTGTTGATAAGGGCACTACACTTTTTACTCGGAGCTAGACCATTGAAAAATTTGAAAAAATTACAAGTTTGCCATCATGAAAGTTACTCGGGGCTAGCCCACTGTTAAAATCAGGACTGTCAAAATTTTGACAGTCCTACAACTTGGAAGGACTGTCAAAATTACGACAGTCCTACAACTTGGTAGGACTGTCAAAATTTTGACAGTCCTACAAAATGTTAGGACTGTCAAAATTTTGCCAGTCCATTTCCCTAAAATTACAAGTTTGCCACTCTGATAATTAGTTGGGGCTACCCCACACCAAAGTATAAAAGTGAAATGGGTTTCTATTTTTGGCATTCCACCTAGACTTAAGAAACCCTCCTTCCACCAAGCCCAAACCTAAATTTGGAAATAACAAGTTGTGGTTGGAGGAGTATTTTACTTTGGTGATACTACAAGAAATATTCTTCCGGTATGTCTTCGACAACCTACATTGAATAAGTTTTGCAATTGTGCGAAAAAGATTTAGTTTATTTTGATTAATGTAGGAACAATGCATGAAAAAATGTTCGATGACGAAGTCGGATCGTCCAATTCATTAATTATGCACTCCGGACGTTCCGAAGAACAAGTTGGTTGTTCCGAAGCACGTACGGTACGTAAAACGACAACCCTAATTTGACAGTCACGAGTTAGGACTGTAAACATTAGACAGTCCTATATAAATATAGGACTGTCAAATATTCCACAGTCCTCTATAAATATAGGACTGTCATAAATTCGACAGTCCTACTTAAAAGTAGGACTGCCATAATTTTGACAGTCCTATATAAAAATCGGACTGTCAAAATAGTGACAGTCCTGGATAATTATATGAAGTTATTAATTTTTATATTATTTTATATTGGTTATAGGACCAACCTTGTTCAGATATTGTGGTACATCCTGCTGTTGGTGATGATGATGATATTTTCTCAGCGGATATTGAATTTGCAAGCCATGAAGAAGCATTAGAGTGGTGCAGAGAAGTTGGGAGACGACATAACGTAGTTATTGTCATTGCAAGATCCATCCGATCTCGGCCGGGCCAAAAATATCTTGAGCTTGGATGCGAAAGAGGAGGTGTGTTTAGGCATCATAAAAAAAAGGGTGTTGTTGAAAAAGAAATCCCTAAGAAAAATGTTGGGGACGAGAAAATGTGGTTGTCCATTGAAGGTGTTGATTGTAAAAGTTGAAGATGTGAAGTGGATAATCGAAGTTAAGAATGGAAGACACAATCATCCTATTCCAGGGACGCTTACGGGTCATGCCTACGTGGCACGTCTGAAGGAGGATGAGAAAAAGTTGGTTGAAGACTTGTTCTTTCAGGAGTTGCACCGAAACAAATTTTTTCTGCTGTGCGACAAAAACAAGATGGGAACAAGGCTACCATGAGGACGATCTATAATAGTTTGGCCAGAGCGAAATGCAATAGTATGAAAGGAAGAATGGCGATGCAGCAAGTTTTGAAGTTGCTTGGGGAGCATCACTACGTGGAGTACCATAGAAGACATCCACAAACTGATGAACTCCTTTCATTGTTTTGGGCTCATCCTGATTGCACACATATGGCTCGGTCCTTCGCAGACGTGTTGGTCCTTGATTGTACATATAAGACCAACAAGTTCAAGATGCCTCTTTTGCATGTTGTCGGGTTTACGTCTACGGATAAAACATTTACAGTCGCTTTTTGTTTTATGAAGAGTGAGACAGTAGAGGATTACACATGGGCGTTGAGGAAACTATAATCCCTTTACACAGGTTGCAAAGAGCCGTCTGTTTTTGTTACTGACAGAGAATATGCGTTGATAAATGCTATAGATATTGTATTTTCTCATGCGCATAGACTACTATGCACTTGGCATATAAATAGAAATATCCATGCTCAATGCAAGAAAAAATTTGAAACTGTGGACGGTAAAATTGACATGCTTCGCTTCGAAGAATTCTATAGTGATTGGAGTCTTGTATGGCAAGCAAGTACTACAGACAGTTACGACGCAGCATGGTACATGTTCCAACAAAAGTGGGAGCCAAGTAACCCGACATGCATATCTTATATCAAAGAGACTTGGCTAGGACCACATAAAGAGCAATTCGTCTTAGCATGGACCAACATGGTGAAGCATTATGGCACGATCACTACGAACCGGGTCGAAGGGGCACACTCATGTTTAAAAAGATATCTACGCTCATCGGTCGGTAATTTTGTCTCTGTTTGGCAATCGATTCATTTGATGACTATTGCCACGGTGAACGATATTGTAGCATCATTTGAGATGAGCCTCAATATTGCAAAGCATGCATACAAGCAAGAACACCTCTTGGATGGTTTAACCCATGTGGTATCTCACAAGGCCTTGGGGTTATTGTTTGAGGAGATTCGTAGGTCGAAGTCGGTGGGTTATGATCCCGAGGTTTGCGGTTGTTCATATCGACATTCACTCGGACTACCGTGTGCACATGAAATCAACGAATACCGTCGTGATTCTATACCTATTCCAATAGAAGGTGTTGATCAACGTTGGCGACAGCTGTCGATAATGCCGGCGGTGGAAGTGCAAGATGATTTCTTTGCGTTGCCCCAAGTTAAACTACTTCACGCAAGGTGGTGTGGCGCATCGGAACTGGAGAGAAGATCCATTGAGTTTAAAATCCAAGAGATTGCAGTCCCGACAACTACTCGATTGCAAGAGCCATCCGTTGTTCGAACTCCTAAGGGAAGACCACACTCAAGAAAGAGTAGAGCCAAAAAGAAGGAGGAGGAGTCAACTAAAAGAGATCCATCCTTATTTGAACATATCGAACGCAGTTTGGAGGCAAAGTCCGTTGTTCGAACTCCTAAGCTAACTATTCGAAGGGGGAAGAAACAGAAAACGATAGATGCAGGCACGACGGAGGGTGTTCAAAACTTTTCTGTTTCTTATAGTCTATACATTGAAAAATTCCTACCTGAGATTCGGAACTTCATTTGGTCTATTGATGATGTTCCTGCGGATGGCCACTGTGGATACCATGCACTAGCAAGACAAGTAGGCTATTCAGTGGAAGCAGGATGGCGACAGGTTAGGGCAGAGCTGTACGAGGAGTTGGAGTCGCGACTAGCCTTCTATAGCCGGATACTTGGTGAAGAAATTGTTGGAGATTTGTTGGCAGGCATACCTTGTACGGAAACAGTTACCGGACCAGAGCATTACATGGATGTCCCGCCTGCTGCTTACGTCTTCTCTAATAGGTATAAGTTACCTATTGTAATTATCTCACAGGGTATTAACAATACTTTCTTTCCAATGTGTGCCCCCCCGGCCGAACACCGAGTATCCACTCTATGTTGCATTGGGCTTGTCGGACAACACTTCGTCATCCCAAGGTTGATCGCTCATTCTCCTATTCCGCCACCTTCTACGCTTTGGTATAAACACGCACCTGAGGAAGCGATCGCATGGACGACACCCTACATGGATGCAATGGCGGCCTATAAGAAGATGATGAAGATGGAGGATCCAAAAATCATGTCGGACGACTACTTTGATATTTTAATCGATTGATACTGCCCTATGTGAAGATGTATATTGTGTTGATCCATGTATGTTTAAGTGTATATTGAACTATATGTTGTACCTATTGTAATGAAAAGAGTTATGAAGATTTTGATTGTATATTGCGCATCTTCTCTAATAACTTAGGACTGTCATTATGGAAAACTGCCATGACTTTAGGACTGTCACAATTTTGACAGTCCTGGTGTAAACTAGGACTGTCAAAATTGTGACAGTCCAAAAGTTTACTCACTGTCAATATGTACATTTATATAACTTTAGGACTGTCACAATTTTGACAGTCATAGTGTAAACTAGGACTGTCAAAATTGTGACAGTCCTAAACTTTACTCACTGTCAATTATGAGGAAATATATGTAAACCCCCTGAATTTCCAAAATATTAAATTTGGATTTTTCACAATTTTCTGGAATTTTCTGGGAATTTTCTGTAATTAAAATCATGGTTCCTAATTATTAAATAATTTTTTATTTGATAATAAATAACATTAAAATATTATGAAAATAATATTTTTGGGTGTAAAATGAAAAACTGGACTTAGGAAAATTTTTCTGGATTTTTCTGGGCCTCAGACCTATTTTTAAATGCCTAAAAAGTATTTTATTTAATTAATTAATTTACTGATAATTATTTATTTAAAATTATTAATATTATTTTTATTTTTATTTTTATTTCCCGCGGCCCGTTGGGCCGACCCGGCCCAGCCCAACCGAGCCCAGCCCCTAGCGGGTCGGGTCGGGCCCCCAGACCCGCACCCGACCCGTGCCCTGACCCGACCCGGGCGACCTCCCCCTCCCCCACGATCGGGCCAGCCCGCGTCTCCCGCTCCGCCGCCCGGATCGTCCGCCGCCTCCGCCGGCACGCCCCCAATACCCGACGCCCCACCGCGTTCCCCGGCCACGTCCTCGGCCAACCCCCGCCTCAGCCCCCTTTAAAAACCCCTCTCGGCTGAACCCGACCACCGCTGCCACCGCTGCCCCTGCCCTTCCTCCGCCGCACGACGCCGCGCCGCTGCCAGCCTCCGGCGCCACCCCCGCACCGCCTCGCCGCCCTCGCCCCCGCCTCCTCCGGCCAGCAGCGCCGCCTCCCTCTCCTCCTTCCTCCTCTTCAGCAGCCGCAGCCCCTCCGCCCGCTGCTCCGGCCACCTCCGGCCCCCGCGCCGTCCGCCCCGGCAGCCCCTCGCAGCGCCGCCGCCACCGTCGACGCCCCACGCTGCCCCGGTCCAACCGCCGCCCTCCGCCGGAGCTCAGCCAGCACAGTAAACCCTAAGCCCCAATTCCCCTGTGTCCGACACAGGACACGTGTCCTGTGTCGTGTCGGACACAATTCGGCCCCGGTTTTCGGGTCCCGTTCAGGTGCGTGTATCTTCTTGCTCGTAGCTCCGTTTTCAATTCCGTAAATTGCGTTGCGAAGCCTGTATGACCCTCTCGGTGCCCGGACAAACCGCTCGGGGCATCGCATCCTGTGGTGATCGCACACCGCGATCCAAAAACAGGAAAACCAGACCCTGTTTCACCCCGCTCGACGGGCGATTTTGTGTTCGGCTCATCGGAATCCAAATCTGGAAGTTCCGTTGGGTTCGTATCAGCGTTCCTGACCTGTTGACACTAAGTTTGGTGAATTTGGAGACCTTTGACCCGGACACGTTTTTCGGTGCGCGGGGCCCACCGGCGGACCCCGTTTTGACTCGAAACTGCCGTTTTTGCCCTTGTCTCCAAATTGGACCCAAGGACAGGCGTTTCTAGCTATTTGACATCTTCTGAGCGTGATGGTAATGTCTATTTCAGCTTTTGGACTCATCTCTGGAAACTTCCCCTAGAACAATTAATCGGATCCAAACAACAGGCAAGTACCTGCACTTCAAGTTAATCTTTATATTGTGATAATTAATTCCCTGCTCTACTAGTATCCTTGATGATTACACGTAGTGTTAGAATTCTGGATTTCATGTCTTGAATACTGGAGTTCATGTCTTATTTTTTTGTTGGGTGGGAGAATACTGAAAGGCATGTAGTTTACCCTGACTCTTGCCGCTGTTGGTACAAGACTGTCCATCAGCCGGATCTCGATTTCCCCTGTTTAATAGCCGTTTATGACGGCCGGTTTAACCCTATAAACCCCTACATGCCAACTAGGTATTCTAAATACACAAGTTCACACACCTAGTTTCTTGTCTTGTTGCAGTTTCATTTTCTGTCTCATTTATTTCCTGCTTTCTCATATTCCTGTTTACAGCATAAACTCTGAGATATTGATGTTTCTTTTATGCAATTTCCTCAACAATGATACTCAATTTAATTGTCATAAATGTTTAGTTTAATCTTGTTGTGCACTGTGTACTTTGCTCCTTTCCTGACTGGATCCGTTGTTTAGGCGATGATGAGAACTTTGCCCCCCCATATGGCATAGCAGGTGATACATCTGAGGAGCCTGTTCCTACTCAGGAGACTACCTTTGAGGAGTAGCAGCCAGTTAGTTAGTATCTTCTTTCAGCACAGTAACCGGTGTTTGTCCCCGATTTATCTTCTGGATTCTGTATTAAACCATGGATTTGTATATCACATTTTGTTTATGATATCTTATCATTTCTATTCCCCTGTCATTTTCCTTGTCTATTTACTTTATTGTGGATGAGCTAGATTTATTTACCTGTGAATATGACCTAGACAGCGTACTACCGCCGACACTGCGGCGTAGGCTGGACGTACCCACGCACTCGTGCCCGAATTTCCGGGTGCGGGTCGTGACACGTTTTTGTGGTGGCCCATGCAGGTCAACGACTAAATTGTTCGGTTTCAACTTAGGGACCGAACAGGCCTGCAACAAGATTGAGGATTTTAGGAAAAGCTCATCCACTTGATTGAATCGTTCTTGATATTCATATCGACTTCGAATTATTTTATTCACTTGCATCCTGCCTTGATTCCTGTGCGCCTTTTATCGTTTGTTTTTGGATGCAGAGTAAAGGGTCTACCAGCAAGCGACGAGGTTCCTACAAGATCACCACGAGATGCTCTACCAGCATGACCATGGAGAACGCGCAGACCCTTGGAGTAGCTAATGCGCGTAAGTGATTCGTAGATACCGTTCCTAGTATTGTTTAGTTTGTGCCTATTGGTTCGTGACCTCAGCCCCAACCTAGAAATTTTTAAACTTGCTAATAACCTGGAATGCTTTTATAATTGATAACTGTAGAGATTGTAGAATCTTTTGTTATTTGTGCTTATTGTAGGTTGTTTTGTGTACTTAAATAATTTGTACCTTCTTTTTCATCATCATCTAGCGCACTTAATTTTTGTTGTACCTGACTTATGCTGCTATTTTACAGCCTAGTTTTGCAAGCTTACTCTTTATCGAGCTTGTTCATGACAAGTGTATTATTGGGGAGGCCCACAATGATACATTTCAGAATCAGTGTATTACGGTCTGATCAACCATAGTGCGCTTGATTCGCTCTTCGCACTACTTTACGTGGATTGAGATATACAGTTGACTAGTATACCTGCCCTAGACATGTCTGAGCATATCGTATCAGTTACATAACTGTACTAATACGAGCATGCGAATAAATGATTACCAGAATAGAATCTCAATCCATAACCGCCTGACAAATCCCATTAGAATTCTTTAAACGCCTTGATCCCTATACCTCTGTTCTATCACCACGCCCTTGAACTCTTTATTATTGATCTGCGTCTCCCCTATTTCGGAAAGACGAAATCTCGTGCTTGGTATAAGTTTGGTGCATAGATAGTACTGAATATGCCACATAGGCCGATCACATACTTGAGGATTAACTTTCGTAATTGAGGACATATCATGATCGGCGTTGAAATTCGAGGATTGAATGACATGAGTAAACATATTAAGGAATATTTTCTTAAAGTATATAGTCTTTTGTGATGAATGGGTAATCTCTAAGTTGGGTAGCAATGCATTTGTCAACTCGAGAGGAATGTCTTTTGGATTGTGACCGAGTAATGTTAGATTGGAAGAAGCAAGCCATTCCAATTTAAAAAAAAAAAAAAAAAAAAATTAGAGGAGTGACTAAAATGATTAATGAATTGATATCGAGGACCCAATAGTTGTATCTTAGGTACATGATTTAAATTTTGAATAATGAAAGTAAAATCGCCAATTTAAATTTAGAGGATAGAATTATAGAATTTCAGACTTGAACCTGGGTGGACTACATTTAAATTATTTTTCAATTTGGTGATTTGATTTAAGGATTAAAATTTGAGGGTTGGACTACCTAGTTGGATTACGGAGGATGTGAATGAAATTTAAAAATTTGAAGCTTACAATTGTGAATAGGAATACTGTTGGACTCGAATTACTTTTAAAGGAAATTATGATAGTTAGAATCGTGAGGCAAATTTTTAAGCGTATGCAAATCTTGAAGATGTTATATGGACTTAATTTAAAATTTCCTGTGGATAATTCGAGAAAGTAAGAAGTAATAACCATAGGTTGAGTTTCTGATTGGAACAGCAGTCGTCTTAACCTTGAAATAATTGCAGTGAACAAGATTAGGATTTTAATTATCGCAAGGAGATTGCGATTGATGTACATGAAGGATTAATAGATTATGGCTTAATTTTAAATTTCGAGGACGAAATTTTTGTAAGTTGGGTAGGTTGTAAACCCCCTGAATTTCCAAAATATTAAATTTGGATTTTTCACAATTTTCTGGAATTTTCTGGGAATTTTCTGTAATTAAAATCAGGGTTCCTAATTATTAAATGATTTTTTATTTGATAATAAATAACATTAAAATATTATAAAAATAATATTTTTGGGTGTAAAATGAAAAATTGGACTTAGGAAAATTTTTCTGGATTTTTCTGGGCCTCAGACCTATTTTTAAATGCCTAAAAAGTATTTTATATAATTAATTAATTTACTGATAATTATTTATTTAAAATTATTAATATTATTTTTATTTTTATTTTTATTTTCCGCGGCCCGTTGGGCCGACCCGGCCCAGCCCAACCGAGCCCAGCCCCTAGCGGGTCGGGTCGGGCCCCCAGACCCGCACCCGACCCGTGCCCTGACCCGACCCGGGCGACCTCCCCCTCCCCCACGATCGGGCCAGCCCGCGTCTCCTGCTCCGCCGCCCGGATCGTCCGCCGCCTCCGCCGGCACGCCCCCACGACCCGACGCCTCACCGCGTTCTCCGGCCACGTCCTCGGCCAACCCCCGCCTCAGCCCCCTTTAAAAACCCCTCTCGGCTGAACCCGACCACCGCTGCCACCGCTGCCCCTGCCCTTCCTCCGCCGCACGACGCCGCGCCGCTGCCAGCCTCCGGCGCCACCCCCGCACTGCCTCGCCGCCCTCGCCCCCGCCTCCTCCGGCCAGCAGCGCCGCCTCCCTCTCCTCCTTCCTCCTCTTCAGCAGCCGCAGCCCCTCCGCCCGCTGCTCCGGCCACCTCCGGCCCCCGCGCCGTCCGCCCCGGCAGCCCCTCGCAGCGCCGCCGCCACCGTCGACGCCCCACGCTGCCCCGGTCCAACCGTCGCCCTCCGCCGGAGCTCAGCCAGCACAGTAAACCCTAAGCCCCAATTCCCCTGTGTCCGACACAGGACACGTGTCATGTGTCGTGTCGGACACAATTCGACCCCGGTTTTCGGGTCCCGTTCAGGTGCGTGTATCTTCTTGCTCGTATCTCCGTTTTCGATTCCGTAAATTGCGTTGCGAAGCCTGTATGACCCTCTCGGTGCCCGGACAAACCGCTCGGGGCATCGCGTCCTGTGGTGATCGCACACCCCGATCCAAAAACAGGAAAACCAAACCCTGTTTCACCCCGCTCGACGGGCGATTTTGTGTTCGGCTCATCGGAATCCAAATCTGGAAGTTCCGTTGGGTTCGTATCAGCGTTTCTGACCTGTTGACACTAAGTTTGGTGAATTTGGAGACCTTTGACCCGGACACGTTTTTCGGTGCAAAGCGGGCCCACCGGCGGACCCCGTTTTGACCCGAAACTGCCGTTTTTGCCCTTGTCTCCAAATTGGACCCAAGGACAGGCGTTTCTAGCTATTTGACATCTTCTGAGCGTGATGGTAATGTTTATTTCAGCTTTTGGACTCATCTCTGGAAACTTCCCCTAGAACAATTAATCGGATCCAAACAACAGGCAAGTACCTGCACTTCAAGTTAATCTTTATATTGTGATAATTAATTCCCTGCTCTACTAGTATCCTTGATGATTACACGTAGTGTTAGAATTCTGGATTTCATGTCTTGAATACTGGAGTTCATGTCTTGTTTTTTTGTTGGGTGGGAGAATACTGAAAGGCATGTAGTTTACCCTGACTCTTGCCGCTGTTGGTACAAGACTGTCCATCAGCCGGATCTCGATTTCCCCTATTTAATAGCCGTTTATGACGGCCGGTTTAACCCTATAAACCCCTACATGCCAACTAGGTATTCTAAATACACAAGTTCACACACCTAGTTTCTTGTCTTGTTGCAGTTTCATTTTCTGTCTCATTTATTTCCTGCTTTCTCATATTCCTGTTTACAGCATAAACTCTAAGATATTGATGTTTCTTTTATGCAATTTCCTCAACAATGATACTCAATTTAATTGTCATAAATGTTTAGTTTAATCTTGTTGTGCACTGTGTACTTTGCTCCTTTCCTGACTGGATCCGTTGTTTAGGCGATGATGAGAACTTTGCCCCCCCATATGGCGTAGCAGGTGATACATCTGAGGAGCCTGTTCCTACTCAGGAGACTACCTTTGAGGAGTAGCAGCCAGTTAGTTAGTATCTTCTTTCAGCACAGTAATCGGGTTTGTCCCCGATTTATCTTCTGGATTCTGTATTAAACCATGGATTTGTATATCACATTTTGTTTATGATATCTTATCATTTCTATTTTCCTGTCATTTTCCTTGTCTATTTACTTTATTGTGGATGAGCTAGATTTATTTACCTGTGAATATGACCTAGACAGCGTACTACCGCCGACACTGTGGCGTAGGCTGGACGTACCCACGCACTCGTGCCCGAATTTCCGGGTGCGGGTCGTGACAATATATAACTTTAGGACTGTCATAATTTTGACAGTCCTAGTGTAAACTAGGACTGTCAAAATTGTGACAGTCCTAAAGTTTTCCCACTGTCAAATTTTGACAGTCCTAAAGTTTTACAACTAAATGTGTCACAAGTAGGCAAATTTATAGTTTAAAGTTTTACAACTCAAATCCTCAACATCGTCAAAGTGTCACAAGTAGGCAAAATGTCATATTCAATCAAACTTTTACAACGTTTACAGGTCAAATTTTGACAATTCTCAAAGGTCATATTCAGTCACACTATTGCAACTCAAAATGATTGTTCAAACTTCATGGCGCCTCTTCGTGCGTTGCTCTCTAGTATCCAAGAAAGGATATTCTTCAGCGTTGTCGATATTTTGGAGTTCGTCATTGATTGTCATATAATTGGAACCCTGGCAACTGACGAGGCTTCTTCCCAACTTCTTAACTTTCCTTGCCTATTCATGAAAAATGAAAATAATTGTTAGCCACAGTGACAAATATCAAACTTAAACTCTACAAGTAGGCTCACCATCTTGACCAGTGCAGTATATAAGACCGATTTGGGAGGAAGATCTGACGGTACACGCACAATATCCCCTCCGCGTTGGAACAAGGTCGGTAGTCCGACACCGGCGTAGTAGGGGAGGTAGTCGTCGCTGCACTCCGCCATATTGACTGCTGCTAGCCGGCCGGTATCTCTAATGACGTGGCGTTGCCACTCGGTGAAGAAGTGCGATACCCAGATGAAATGTGCAGGTATATAGTTTAGCGGTTTTGTACCGCGCGGAGGAGTTATCATTTGCAAAGTTCGCCTTGGGACGGTTTGTACGTAGCCAAACTGACGTAGCACTCTATCCGGCATATAAGCCTCCTCGATCTCATGACAAATGATAACACCGTGATATAAGGCGACTGGTTGCAACGGACGGGTAGTCTGTCGCAAATCACGGTATGGATCCCATACAATCTGCACCGCATAAAATGTAGCATAACGTCATTTAGCATAACGTAGTAAATTTATACCAATTAAGTACAATATTAGGTCTAAATTCACCTCTTCTGTCGTCATTTCTTCGAGTGCATGCCGTAGAGCGGCCAATGTGTGAGAACGTTTGGCATCTACCTTACTTGGCTTCCATCAGCACATTCTAGGCATGTTCTCGTCATACCCTCGGTTCAGGCTCGCCCGCTGCAGGGTTGGAAAGTGCTCGTATATCCATGCCTACACGTTACCGGAAATATATTAGTCCAAAAATAAACAACACAATTTGAATTTATGTAAACAAGTTGACAAAGATATATCTATACATGGAGTAGAGTCTGGCATCCGGAAATAGTCTTCGAACCCACACGGGATGCCGCACCAAGCTCGCGGTAAAGGTATGCCAGTATACCGCTTCCCCAAGAAATTTGCTCCACCGTATCAATGTTGTCCAAATTGATGAGATATTTCGCATTTATGGCCGTTCCAGACTTATCGGTAATGCCGACAGCCCCTAAGATGAACTGCATATATCCGCGGGCCACATTATTGCTATTATCAATTTCGGGGGCCGTCTCAGCGAATATCTCCTCCAAATATTTTAGAGGAAGTCCATAGGACTTCTTGAATTCTCGAAGACTAGTAAAACTAGTGGAATCAACTCCCAGACACCCTGATACATGATCCACAATATTGTCGTAATAGTCGATGCTGGAGTCATCAAAAGTATGATTCTGCATGGGACGACCATCAACCCTAAGTCCCAATATATGATGGACGTCATCGAGGGTAATCGTCAACTCCCCATTTGGTAGATGGAAAGTGTTGGTCTCTGGATGCCACCTTTCTACAAATGCTGAAATCAGTGCATTATCCACCGTCGTATATGAGTAGCTAGCCAAATATTGTAGACCGGTGGGACTTATTTTTGCCTTCACATCATCTCCCAATAATGCATACCTCCATGTATTGCATTTTTTGCCATGGTTGATCACCGTCAACAAACGACCACTCTCCTGAAAAGTCAACAATTGGATGAAATTAAACCTCCATGTAAAATGAACTTTGAACTTACAACTATATATAAATTTATTATAACGTAATGTACTTACCGGATTGTTCCATATTTGGTATGCAATATGGTTTTCGATCGACGGTAACATAGAGCAACCGTTTGGACGAGTGTCGACTCGACTATCTGCCTGCTCAGAAGGTCCCGAACCATCAGTAGGCCGGTTTCCGAGAGTTTGTGGAAGACTCTCGACAGGACTATCTGCAGGCTGAGAAGGTCCTGAACCATCAGTAGGCCGATTTGGAACATTTGGCATGTCTTCATCGGAGGAGGAAGATGAACCGGAAGAACTAGGAGGAGCACGTCTCTTTGTGGCAATCTTCTTCGTCAATGGACGTTTCCTCACTTCGGGGCGTGCCTCGGCCTCGCGGATAATCACGCCTTGCGAAACTGTGCGTTCCTTACGCATCGACGCAGTAGGACGTCTTCTCATTTCTTCATCCACAGTGTCCTTTCCAGGGGCATGACTATAAGACAAAAATTAATATATACAGACAAAAATTTATTTATATTTTAACATAATAATTGAATTTTTTTCAGGACTGTAGCCATTTCTACAGTCCTGTAAGTATACATGACTGCAGAATTTTCAACAGTCCTAATCTTTTAGGACTGTTGAATTTCCTACAGTCCCATATAGATTTAGGACTGTAGGAAATTCGACAGTCCTATATATATATAGGACTGTCGAATTTCCTACAGTCCTAAATCTATATGGGACTGTAGGAAATTCTACAGTCCCGCTCGATACTGCTCGACAATGTCGAGCAGTCTCGACATTGTACGCCCTAAAATCATGTTCCAAACGACTTCTATGTCTAAACTACATCCTAGACTCCGCCAAGGACTAGTATCCCCTCATTTGAAAGAAAATAACTCAAAATTTTCAACATGCAAGAGGATTTCTTAAAATTTTTGGACAATTTTTCAAATACAATAGCACAAGGAGAATGATGATTTCTACCTTGGTACTTTCGAGACTTTGGGAGCCATCGAGAAGGAGGAGGAGGACAGCGGAGATCGGCCGGCGGGAGGGGGTCGGCGGGAGGGGGAGAAGCTACGGTCGGGGGAGAAGCTACGGTCGGGGGAGCTAGGTTTGGAGAATAAGAATCGGATGGGTTGAAATCCTGGGCTAGCCCCAAGTATAAACTTGGGCTAGTATGAGTAAAGGTAGCTCTATAGTGGGCTAGCCCCAATCCTGGGCTAGCCCCAAGTAAAATTGGCAGTGCCCTTATCAACACCCTTTTTTTACTATAGACATAGGAGAGAGAGAAACATAATTGAAGATGGCCGTTGTAGTAGAGATTGAACAATCATCATTTATTCTCCGATGTTGCTGCTCTTCTGGAAGCAATAATACTAAGTTTACTACCAAATGCTTACAACCTTCTTACAACCCTCTCTTTTTCCTACTATGTGGGCCACATCCGGATCTACCTCTTCTCCTAATGAACGGCTGCCACATGACATTTTTGTCACGTGACGGCCACCCGGACAGCCACCGGATCCCACCTCTCGTCCCTCCTCCAATGGACGGCCACCACGTGGCCGCCACGTGGACGCCCACGTGGCGGTTGTAAGAGGGTTGTAGGCATTTGGTTGTAGTCAAAGCATAGCCCTTCTGGAAGAGAGATATACTCCAGGTTTAGCTAGCTAGCTGCAGCCTGCACAGGTTAATTTGCTGCTGCAACAAGTCTAATTATGACACAACCGGTAAAAACCTAACAAGGGTTTCAACAGCCCGTGACATACATAGATGTGGAAGAATCTTTTCCTTTTCGGAAGCTGGACACGCAGTCGGTTGAAAAGACATTGCCACATTAACGCGGTGTCCAGGGTCGGCTTTCAGCTCACGGGAGTCTGAGACGAACTCTCAAAATGGACCTTACATACATAATAATTATAATAAATAAAAAAAAAAAAAACTAAAGTAAAAATAAATTTTAAAAAATATTGTTGTTACCAAAAATTGAACTAAGGACCTCTAGTATGCAAATCTAACCTACACCACAACTGTTTAGTGTTGAGAGTGATCCATGATACATACTAGTTCTATTTTAGATAAAAACATGTTGGTATTCTTTTAGTCTTTAGGTCCTGAATCGTCGTCAAATCTATCCTGGGTTAGAGGCTGCTTAATTGCAGGTATATAGTTTAACTTCTACCAAAGTCCAAGAGAGGAATATTAAGGATTTGGCAAGATAAGTTAGACGTGACATGCATGACTCTATTTTAATCATCTCCTCGTACAAAGAATATTGGATATTAATTAGGAGAAGAAGAAGAAGAAGAAGAAGAAGAGGAGGAGGAGGAGGAGGAGGTTGATGTCATATACTTGTTCACCTTATCCAAAGAAAGGTCCAATGGGAGATAAGGACACGCCTAATGCGTGGGGCAATAGGAAGGGGAAAAAAAGATGGGGGTGGCTTCCAGCAAGAGGGATCATGGGGGGGGGGGCTTTCAAGAGGGATGAAGCAAGAGGCACTTAGATGAGGATTAAGGAACCTCTCCATTCCAAAAGTGCACACAATAGAGGAGAGAGTGCCTCTGTCCACATACTATTTGTGTCATGAATGGTGCTTAATAATTGGATTATCACATTGATTATATTAAGTGTTCATCAATTAAGCATTCCAGAGTGACCCAAATATAAAAGCTTTTATTAAGAAGGGACTAGAGTGTAGACATATCCTGATGGAGTATGTCCAATAGATACAAAGGAACTGATCTCTCCTAAATGTTTTATATATTTTAAAAAAAATTATGTACAATTTTTTTTTTTTTTTGAGAACCAAATATAATAGCATTTTTGGCTTTGGAAAGACACAAGTTTGAATCTCATCTCTCCTAAATATTTTACATATTTTAGAAAAATTTTATGTAGAAATTTTTTCTTTCTATTTTGTAACACTTTAAAAATATTGACTTTATTTTTTTCTTCTCATTTTTGTTTGAATTTTAGTATATATTTTTATTAATGAAGTTCAATTAACATAAAAAATTTACGGATTTCTATATGTATTAACATGTCCTCCGTATCCATAATTTTAACTCTTTCGTCCCTGTCTACTAAAACTAGTAGGAATGTTCACCCTTACATCCAAAAGTAAACTTATGTCAAATTAGTGTAGATGTTCACAAAATTATTTTTAAAGTAGTTTTATGTAGGATAAAAATAACACGTGATAACTATTGAGTGAAAGAATTCTGCTGGATCAACAAAAGTAAACTTATTTTTTTTTTCATTCCATGGATGCTAACTTGTGCAAGATTCCTTTGCTTGGAAGGTCTCAGTGGATAAAAATTAAATAAAAGGATTCTTCCAATAATATTATATATACTATTCTAAGGGAAATTTTTTTTAGCATATAATTGTCCCATTTGTGAAGAACAACATCAACATTTCTTTACTTGTCATGTTGCTATAATGTTAGTGTCAGTTGCATCTCCAATTAGGTTTAGCGTTCAAGATTCTCAAATAATTTGTATTAAAAAATTAAGCTCTACATCCAATAAAAAAAAATAAAAGGAAAAAAAATATAAATATATAAAATTGACCATGGACTTAGAGGTGACGGGTTGTTTTAAGTGTTCTATGAGATGAAGCTCAAGGTTAAAAGGAGACATTTTCATGACCATTATTCTCAACCAGCCATTTTTTTTTAATTGTAAAGAAAGAAAAATGGTAGATACCAAATATATTAAAACACGCTGCGCATCTCAATTTTTTTTTATTTTTTTTTAAAACACATATGTGTAGGGATGTATTTGAAAAAAACAATAGATATAGAAATTAGCAATTCCTTGGATTCAGGGATCTTCACGTAGGCTGTCGACTAAGTGGATGCTGACGTGGACGTTTTGGTTCCGAATCTTCGCATCACGAACGAACGATCGCGTCGGCACGTGTCACCAAGATAGAGAGAGAGGGAGAGAGATAGAGAGAGAGATTGTTGGGTGTTGGGATCCACTTTTCTTTAAGAGATTCACTTTTGAGTTCAACTAAAAAATACAAATTAGAACTCATTAGTTGAACTTGCAATAAAAATGTGACAAATGAATCTCTCAAAGAAAAGTGACCCCAACACCCAACAATCTCTCTCTCTCTCTCTATAACTATCTTGGTGACACGTTCCGACGCGATCGATCGTTCGTGATATGGCGGTTCGGAATCCAGCAAAATTTTCAGTTTAATTTTTTTTATTTTTGCATTTAAATTGATTAAAAAAGTCAAAAGATAAGATAGATGTAATTCAACGATTGTAAATTGTATGAGTTTCAAAAATTAAGAACTCATGAGTTACTCTAGGAATTTGGATTCAACTTTCTTGTCAAATTTATATTTAATTTTCGACCTCCATCTTTTGTAAAAGGCTTGATTATTTAAACGGTGTCTGAAGAATGTAGCGATTGTTGTTTTGGTGATCGAACATTTTTCGATTAATTTAGTATCTAAGTTTTGTATTTTGGTTTAAAGAGTGTATGAACTAGATTTCGTTGATATTTTGGGATAAAAATCGATAAAATTAGATATGTGATGGTCACGTGTCTTATTTTTCATAGTTATTTATCATGTTTTTGTTTTTCGACTAAGAATATTG
Organism: Iris macrosiphon; assembly: GCA_036927795.1. Lineage (NCBI taxonomy): Eukaryota > Viridiplantae > Streptophyta > Magnoliopsida > Asparagales > Iridaceae > Iris > Iris macrosiphon. The sequence continues at coordinate 169,052,145 of JAYESA010000002.1, forward strand.
GTGTTCGAAAAAAAATTCTACATAAACAAATAGTTTTTTTCGAGTACAAAATAACGGCTCTACAATCAATTATAGTTGACGTATCGGCTGGTCATAAAAAGAATAATTCTAAAAATAAGATATATGACCATCACATGTCAATTTTTAACGATTTTTATCCAAAATATTAACGAAATCTAGTTCATGTACTCTTTAAACTAAAATATAAAATTTGGTATCAAATTAACCAAAAAAAAATTCGATCACCAAAATAACGACTATAACATTCCTTAAGCAGCTTTTGAGTAGTTAACTATTTGTAAAAGTTACTCAGTGGACGGACACACCATTGTAATAGTTATGAATGAGTCCGTTCAATAATATAATAACAACATATGAGAAGGACTCCAACTATGACGTTTGGACATTCTTAATTTTTTTACTAATCGATTTTAACATTCAAATTTTATAAATTATTGAAAATATTTTTTATCAATTTTAAAGTACATTAAGACTAATTAAAAAATATATATTGTAGTACAAAAGCATAACTTAAACACTTGTATGGACATATATTCTTTTGAAGTGGTCATGATGTGCTTCAAAATTAACGAAAATGTTTCAAACGAACAATTTTTAAAATTGTGGTACCAAAATCGATCCGTGGAAAGTTAAGATGTCAGAAACGTCCCAATGCTATAGTTGTGGTACCATTATGATAATATAAAACTATTTTTGATAATCCTATCTAAATGATATTTGGCAATTGTTTGATTAATTTATTTTTTGACTTTTGATATTACAATGTATCATTATACTGTTGGACAATGATATTAATTTTTTTTATTCTAATAGTAAACTTAAACATGAATAACGGAGGGTATTAAGATTAAAAAAAATTCAATAGTTGATTGTATAAGTTAGCACCTATTAAAGTTTAGGGTATTAAGTTAAAAAAACTCGAATAGTTGAGGATATCAAGTTGCTATTTAGCATAAATTCTATGAGAGAGAAATTTCTCTAAGATCACGTTTGATTCGTGGAATCTGAAACTTGGGAAAGGAAGTCATTTCTTTAATGTGTTTAGATACCAAAGGAAATGAGTAGGAAAATAAATTGATTCGAAGGAAAAAAAAACATAGAAAAAAAAATCTCCCAATCACCCCATGGGATGCACATCGAGTTATTCAATTTTTCTTTTCAATTTTTCAGACCTTTTCAAATACCGGAAAAAAAATTGGTGGAAATTATAATTTTTTAAGGGAAGAAAATAACAAATAATTGATTTTCTTTTCTTTCCTTTTCGCGAACAGGAGGACTGAGAGCTTCTACGTGGAGAAACCCATAGTCTAACTTTGGTTCACGAAATCATGACATTGGAAAGAAAATCCATTATTTTTCTATATTTGGATGCCAAAATAAATGAGGATGAAAAGAAAATAATTTTCCAAAGAAAGAAAAAAATGGATAAGAAAATGATTCTTTCCATCAATCTCCCACCCTAAGAATTCACTTTTCTCCTAATTTTTTGGCCTTTCCAAACACTGAAATTATAATTTTCCAAAAAAAAAAAAAACAAAGAATTGATTTTTTTTTCACAAATCAAACAGGTCCTTACATAAATTCTTCTTCTCACAACAATGCTACATTTAATAAAAATTGTGATAAAAAATATTGTTGGAAGAATTATTTTCTGAAACATATTTTTTACTATAGACATAGGAGAGAGAGAGAGAGAGAGAGAGAGAGAGAGAGAGGAACATAATTGAAGATGGCGTTGTAGCAGAGATTGAACTATCATCATTTATTCTCTGATGTTGCTGCTCTTCTGGAAGCATTAATGCTAAGTTTACTACCAAATGCTTACAACCTTTTTACAACCCTCTCTTTCCTTGCTATGTGAGCCATATTCGACTCCACCTCTTCTCCCAATAAACGCTGCAGCATAACATTTCTGTCACGTGACGGCCATCCGGACAGCCACCGGGTCCCACCTCTCCTTTCTCCTCCAATGGACGGTCGTCACGTGGCCATCACGTGGACGTCCACGTGGCGGTTGTAAGAGGGCTGTAGGCATTTGGTTGTAGTCATAGCATAGCCCTTCTGGAAGAGATATATACTCCAGGTTTAGCTAGCTAGCTGCAGCCTGCACAGGTTAATTTGCTGCTGCAACAAGTCTAATTATGACACAACCGGTAAAAATCTAACAAGGGTTTCAACAGCCCGTGACATATATAGCTATGGAAGAATCTTTTCCTTCTCGGAAGCTGGACACGCAGTCGGTTGAAAAGACATTGCCACATTAACGCGGTGTCCAGGGTCGGCTTTCAGCTCACGGGAGTCTGAGACGAACTCTCAAAATGGACCTTACATACATAATAATTTAAAAAAAAAAAAAAAAAAACTAAAGTAAAAATAAATTTAAGAAAATATTGTTGTTACCAAAAAATTAAACTAAGGACCTCTAGTACGCAAATCTAACCTGCACCACAACTGTTTAGTGTTAAGAGTGATCCATGATACATACTAGTTCTATTTTAGATAAAAATATATTGATTTTCTTTTGGTCTTTAGGTCCTGAATCGTCGTCAAATCTATCCTGGGTTAGAGGCTGCTTAATTGCAGGTATCTAGTTTAACTTCTACCAAAGTCCAAGAGAGGAATATTAAGGATTTGGCAAGATAAGTTAGACGTGACATGCATGACTCTATTTTAATCATCTCCTCATACAAAGAATATTGGATATTAATTAGGAGGAGAAGAAGAAGAAGAAGAAGGAGGAGAGGTTGATGTCATATACTTGTTCACCTTATCCAAAGAAAGGTCCAATGGGAGATAAGGACACGCCTAATGTGTGGGGCAATAGGAAGGGGAAAGAAAGATGGGGGTGGCTTCCAGCAAGAGGGATCATGGGGGGATTTGGCTATCAAGAGGGATGAAGCAAGAGGCACTTAGATGAGGATCAAGGAATCTCTCCATTCCAAAAGTGCACACAATAGAGGAGAGAGTGCCTCCGTCCACGTACTACTTGTGTCATGAATGGTGCTTAGTAATTGGATTATCACATTGATTATATTAAGCGTTCATCAATTAAGTATTCCAGAGTGACCCAACATAGAATCCCACCCTGTCCGTCCGTCTGTCATGTGCTTTCGAACAAGCAATTATACCAGCTAGCTAGCTACCTACCTACCACATGCATGGAAGAGGTTTGGAATCAAAAGCTTTTCTCTAAAGAGCACTACTATCATCTGTACAATAGGAACCCAGCACTCGTTGTAACTTCTCCCAATCGAAAATAATCCAAACCCTTGCTTTCTAATGAATAATTTCAATTTGTCATGGCTCCAAGTACACATAAGAAACCTATTATTTGGAGAAATTAGCTCCAAGTACGCATAAGAAACCTATTAATTCTAGAAATTATTCAGTAGGACAAGTTCACAATGCGGTAGTGACGAGTCTTGAGTCTTATCCAATTGTCAATATATGCATAAGAAATCTATTATTTCAAAAAATTATTCAGTAGGACAAGTTCACCATGCGGTAGCGATCAATCTTGAGTCTTATCCAATTGCCAATAGTTTAACGGAATAAGTTGACTACGGAAATTTGTGTATAAAAGTTCTGCCAATAGCCAAAAGAAGGAACTGAAAGATCTGTCTGGATTGCTGTTGATAATGGAAAAAATAATGAAGAAAGACCCATCACCTTTCTTTCCGTCACCCACCATATAACCTTCACAGATGGCCATGGTCAAGCATGCATCTTACTGTTACCACTACATATTGTCCACATCACATTTATCCTCCAAAATCATATCTCACCATTAATTTTCATGCCACCACTTGAGTTTCCTCAACTCTGCACAAACAGTTCTCACCACTTCTGCACCCATTCCTCAAACACACACGTCCCACACATTTATCTCATCCATCACCATGTGCATCACTTTTCCAAGTTTCCACTACAATTTGCAGGAACTCTTTGGTAAACAGGAAGTAGATTTGGATTTTGACTTTCAACAAAGAAAGTGAAAAAAAATTCATGCACTTTTTTATCTCTCTAGTAGGGGACAAAGTTGTTTGATTATGATAAAAAAGTAAAAAATGAGAGAATATGTTATAATAATAAAATTATAATATTGTCCCTTTGGGTGTAGCTTAGTGGTAAAGCTACAGAACATTTATCGAGTAGGTCCGGACATCGAGTTCCGACATCGGCTAAGGAGTGGAAGAAAATTTTGGGTAAAAAAAATAATAACAAATAAAATAAAATTATAATATTTAATTTAATAAAAAATAAATATTGATTATAGTTAATTATGTAATTAATATAAATCTTTTTTCGGATTTTTTCGTTTAAAGTAATAAAATATTATATAATTATAAAAAACGGGATAAGTTTGGGGAAATTGCGGAGGGGGGGACCACTCGCCAACTCAGTTGGCGAGGTGCTGAGTTGGCGAGCATCTCGCCAACTGAGTTGGCGGGACGCTCTCCTCGAGAGGCTGCTCTTGGCGGGCCATGCACCGTTGGCTAGCCGTTGATCAACGGCTCCCTCCAACGGCTCTCTCGAACCCCTATAAACACCCCCCCCCAAACACTCCTCACACAACACACTCTCCTCCTCCTCCTCCTCATATTTTCACAGCTTCCTCCTCCTATTTTTACAGCTTCCTCCTCCTGTTTTCTGTAGCAAAAGTTCTCAACCGTCATGGATCGTAGCGTAAGAATTGTATGCTCGCACGGCGGTAAAGTAAATGGGTTAAATTACGAAGGAGGAGAAAGTATAATTTTTTCAACTTACCCGAATATTAGTTTTGAAAATATACGTAATCATATTATTGAACGTTGTTCTATTCATTATGATTTTATTCTGAAGTCTATTTTCTGTTCTAATTATTTTTTGATAGATAGTGAAGATGCATGGAATTATATTCTTGAGATTAATTCACAATCACGATATATAAAAATATATGTTATTAAAGTAGCAGCAACCTTAGATAGTAGAAATAATGAATATTTTTCTGAATATCAGCATGTTAGTTCGGGTGCTAGTTCTTCTCAACAAATAGTTTCATTTATCCAAGAAGGTCATTCATCAGATGAATCTAACCATGATGATGATAGTGACAACGACGATGAAAATAGTGATGATTTAGTTGAAAATGTAGATTATACGGTAGATGATGATGTTGTAAAAGCTATCACTGATGAATTATTTAAGGGACAATCATTTCCTAGTCGTTCTCACTTTAGAAGCTTTATAAGTAATTTAGCAATTAAATATAATTTTAGTTGTTCAGCTAGTCTTATGAATAATGCTCGTGGAATTATATATAGTTGTGATCAAACGAATTGTAATTGGAGAGTATATGTCAAATCTATTGGAAATGGCGATATAGTTAAAGTTAGTACATTAGAAAATCGTCATTCTTGTTTAGGAAGACTTAGTACAGGACGTCATCGACTAGCTACCGCTTCATGGATTAAAACCATGATAATTGACATTATTAGAGATAACCAGTCATACAGTCCATCACAAATTGTTAAAGATATATATAGGGAGCACCGTATACAAGTTAGTTATTCCAAAGCATGGAGAGCCCGAGAGACAGCATTAGCTGAAATTAATGGTAGTTATGATGAGGCATACGCTAGTCTTGAGGAGTATTGTTATAGAATTATGGAGACAAATCCAGGTAGTACATGTTTTATTAAAACTACCGAAAACAATAGCTTCCAACGAATTTTTATTTGTTTTAAGTCATGTATTGATGGATTTTTAAGTGGATGTTTACCAATTATTAGTACTGATGCTACATTTCTTTCGTCTAAATATCAAGGTATCTTATTTATTGCTTGTGCTCACGATCCTAACTATCAATTATATCCTATAGCTTATGCTGTTGCCGAAGGTGAGAATAGTGATTCTTGGTCTTGGTTTTTAAATTCTCTTAAAATATCTTTTGAAAGTTGTTTTAATGATTGGAGTTCAATTTCATTTATATCTGACAAGCAAAAGGGATTAATAAATGCTGTTCGTGCTATTTTTCCTGCATCTCCTCATTTTTTTTGTATTCAACATTTTAAACAAAACATGAAAAAAGTTACAAAAGAACAAGTATTTCAACGCTTGTTAGACTCGCTTGCTAGATCATATAATAAAACGGATGCAGAGAATGTGTTTGATATAATTAAAGCCGAGAACATAGTGTTGTACGATTGGCTTATTGGTGTAAACGATGAAAGTCGTCGATTTGAACATTGGATAACAGCGTATGCTACTTGTCCTAGATTAGATATTAACACTTCTAATCTTGCTGAATGTTTCAACAGCTGGATTAAGAAATTACGAGATAAGCCAATAACAACACTTCTCGATGGTATTAGAGCCAAGATTATTACACTTCATGACAATCGTAGAAAGTTTGCTGAAAATATAGACACAGATTATTGTCCGAAGATGTTAAAAAATATGGCTTCTATTATCAAAGAGAAGAACCACCTAGAAATATTAGCTATTGATAATTATAAGTTTGAAATAATAGACCGTGCAACAAGTAGAACCTATATTGTTCATATAACTGACAGATCTTGTACATGTTTAAGATGGTACCATACTTATATACCATGTATACATGCATGTTTTGTTTGTAGATATTGCAATATTAGTATTGATAGTTTTTATCCTGCAGTATTTTTGACGGCTACCTTGAGAAGTGTATACGCGCAAATAATGGAGCCAATTCCAGTTCCCTACGAGATCCAAGGTCCTTTGGTAAGAGGACAAATTGGGGTGCCAGATGTAAGACGCAAAGCCGAAAGACCAAAGAAGAACCGCATCAAACTCCGGGAATCATCGACAAGAGATCTACGATGCAGTAATTGTGGTGCTATGGGACACAACCGAAGAAGATGTACTAGTCAACCGAGAGAGTAAAATATAATTGTTCAATACCCAAATATTGTAATAAAAATCCATTACAAATCATACAAAAATTTCAATCATACAATGTTAAAAATTTTCTACTAATCCTCGTCTTGTTGAGTTTGGGTAGGCAGCGGTGCTGATGGAGTCGAAAAAAATTGTGTGAATATCTGGTAGCTTTCATCTCCAGCAGTTTGGTAACTCGGATCCGCTCCTGCATACTGGTAACTAGGGCCCGCTCCAGCATACTGGTTACTCGGGCCCGCTCCAGCATACTGGTCACTAGGCCCCGCTTCAGCATACTGGTCACTCGGGCCCGAGTCAGCAGTATCCCGCCGCCGACGACGACGAGAGTGTCTCTGTCGTACTAAGCCGGTCGGATAGTCCGGTGGAAGACGGGATTGTACTGGAGGCATTTCCGGTTCCCGTCCAATACCCAGCTGCTCAACACGAGTCACAAGTTCCTCCATAAGAAGTCGACCTTGTGGGTGAAGGTTTATCTCAGGTTGTTGCAAAAATTGTTGGTATACACCACTCTGAAATTTGCAGAACACGTAAATTAATATATTTATCATATCTATGTATATGTATTTTTGGAAGTATAATGAAGTCATACCAAATCATGTATTCCATCGGCAAAAGCACGCAGAGTAGAATCGTCTACAGATCTAGTTTTGAACCTGGGCTCCTCGTAGTGGTATACTCGGTTGCTCATAAGAGGGCATCCCCACCATTGCCTGTAGTCGAGGCTACCTATGTCTGCAAAATATAAACAAAATTTTAGCAAACTATTTACACTAAATCAATACGAATAATGAGTAACTTATAACTTACATTCTTCAGCAGAATTTAGTATGGGAGACATGCCCCTGACACTATAATTCTCGAACCGATTATTCCAGTCAGCAACTAGACCAATGATTCGTTGGAATGCATTTGATGTCTGATAACCGACTGTCGGTGGATCATCGGGAATTATTGGGGCCATTCCGAATTGCCGAAGAATACGGTCTGCCGGATGGTACATGGTGAACCGATCATATATAATATGACATCTGTGCAAACTAAATGCATAGGATGTCATCTTGATTTCTGGAGCATCAGGTTCACATGAGTACAGTAACCAGGTTACCTATTTAAAGATATTGTATCAATTAGATGTGATATTTATCTACGATGAAAACTTAAATAATTTAAAGATATTTATTGCATATTTAAAAATTACCTGATTATACCGCAGTGTATCAAATTGGCTACGATATAGTGATACAGTCCTGTATTGGTAGTGTTGATAATCCACTACGTCTGTAGGCCAGCGCATAGCAACTGGAAATACTCCAACATCCCTGAGAATGCTGGTAACAGGCCTACCAATATAAAAGTGCTCGTAGGACCAGAACTATAAAACAAAAAAATGACATTAGTACAAACATAATTTGCGTATAAAATTACTCTAACTTTTTAAGGTCTTTAATTCATACCTGTATCAGTGAAATACATCCACAAATACTCTTGCGATTCGATCTGACAAATTTTGTCAGCTGGGCGTACAAAAATGCAAGAGTAGCAGCTCCCCACGCATGCTCAGTAGGTTTTGTCAGATCATCCAAGAATGGTAAAAGCTGCACATTTACCATATTTTCCGATGCATCGGGAAATAGAATTGCACCACATAAACAGAGCAGATACGCTCTAGTGCAACGAATGACCTGGATTTATTAAGTGTTATATAGAATTGCACCACTAAATTAAGTAATAAACAAATTTACTAAAAAAAATACATAACCGATTTTCATCTACATCAACCACCCCATCAATAGTTTGATGTAGGTCTATAAAGTTGCCACGGAGCCATAAAAATTTCACATAATTGCCGTCTTTTAGACCTGGAGGAGGGCTAACACCAAGATAACTCCGGATTAGATCAGATCCCTTTAAGTGCGGATCAAAATATATAGCGTTACCTTTAATAGGTAATGTAACACCCCGTTCCGTTCTAGCGGACTGCCGTCTCAAACGGCAAAAGTGCAACTGTCCCGACCCGCTTTGCCTCAAAGAGAATGCAAAGGATATCCAGACTTGTCCCTACGGGAATCCGGCTTGGACTTTCAGAGGCTCGCTTGACGTATCGCTCTACCGAGGCGAATCATCGCTAAGGTGGGTGGCTACGGTGAACTTGTCTTTGCTTAGCCAGCATACATAAAAATCTGGAATGTTCATGCTAGTCGCTAGGTGATTCATCCCCTGCATGCTAATAAATCCAACGCACCTAGCTAAGGGAATAATCCCAACTCATATTGCTATGCTAGAACATGGAAAATGGAAATACTGCTTATATTCAGACCCTCGCATGCTAAGTCCCTAACGGTTTCATCTCTCGGCTTACCTTCGGGTCCGAGCAACGTGCCTGCTTATGTTCCGTAGAAACGCATGCTTGTCTGCTTGAATGTTGCCATATTTTCATCCAAACCCCGGGAGACTACTACGTAGTCGTTCCGTGCCTGAACGAACCTGCAAGTATCCGGGACCGTTGGGTCGCCAAGGCATCCTCGAACCAGGGGCACGCATCAGGGTAACGAATACTGAACGTGAATCCTATAACGTGACAACTGAATGATAATCACATCAAGTTTATATCTGAATGATAATCACGTCATGTAACGAACGAATTTCAGCTCTTGGAGCAAACGCTCATTCAGATCACAAATCATGGATTATCATATCAAGTTGTGGATTTGGACTGACCCTGACCTGCATGTCGCGGACAACTTGGAAACGAGGTATAGTTCCACGGACGGTTCTGGGGCACCAGGGCCGATCCGGTCCGGATGGAACTCACGGTTCAGTCTCACGTTCTTGGACGGGATGGTTTGTAGCACTCACGTTCTTGGCTGCATTCCATCCTTGTCATAGACTGAATGAACGATAGTCTCACGTGCGGACAGGATGGCGTGTAGTGCCTCACGTGCTTCGTTGCATGCCATCCTTGTTCAAAGACTATAAACGGTCCTTTATGGCTCTGCCAGCGACTTCTGTTCATATAGATAAGTCATCCTCGCTTAGCGGCTATCCGCGTGCGAGTCACTGCATCGCATCAAGAACAACTAAACACCTGAACGATCTAAAAATAACGACCCTCATGTTTGCATATGCTATGCTCCTGAATGTTCATACTTGCCCGTGCTTGAATTAATCATGTTTGCCTTGGACAGGGAAGGAGAAATGGTAAGTTGGTAAGTCTCGCCGTGTTTCCTCAAACTTCGCACGGCGCACTGCCCGACACGATAAGCTATTCAAATCTTGCATGAAACTGATCCTAAGGCAACTAGAAAGACAACTTAATAGTTGTGCACGGAACCTGTATTACGTGTTTGGATTTGTCGAGCGGGCGAGTAGCTTCCCCACCAGTGCATTCAATGTACTGATAATCCACCAGTTTGTGTGCAGGGTGCGGGAGAACCTCGTTCAGTGCGGATGCCTCCAACGTGCGTGCTTAGGCGTGAAGATCACTCCGAAGCAACGGTGCGTCCGGAACTGAAGCACATATACCAGACATAAGTTGTGAATCATCGCCTGTACAATCATCCACAATTGTAGCCACTTGGCACGTTTTATGTTTCAGAGAGAGAGGCTTGAGCGACTTGTAATCTCGGCTATACGCCGCCTGTAACACATGTTCATATCAATAAAAAGAGCTTGCTTTACTTTAACTTGTGTTTCAATACTTCCGCTATATTTGTCAACTCAGAGAACTTGTTACCGATCGCCTATGCGTTCATGACTCCGCTGCACTCGGACAATCTGTGCGACTCTGTGGCTTAGAACTCTTACCGCCAGCCAATGATTCACAGCCTTGCACGGGCGTGGATCACGCTCGTGCGGCATCACGCCCGGATAGGTCGAAGCGATCGTCCCGCGGGAGCGCTGGCGAGGGTGATTCCCGCCTAGCGGGGACGGCCGATTAGCCTGCGGGAGATCGGGGCGTGACATAGTGGTATCAGAGCCTGGCTTCTACGCCTTTGGACTTCGATTCGAATATCTCTGTTTCGAAAGCTCGTTCGTGGGTTATGTGTACGCTCTCTCTCAATGCCTCGATGGGATGTTCCAACAATAAGTCTAAATACTTTCAAAATGCGTTTTGATTGATATGCTTGCTTGTCTGGTTGTATGCTGCGAGTGGCCTTTGTGCCAACCTGTGCGAACCCTTGAGAGTATCGCTAGTAGCTTGTCCGATTTTCACTAACTCTAAGTTTGGTTGAATGTATCTATTCGAGGGACGCCTTGAACTAGTGCACCATCCAAGACTTAGGAAAAGGTGAAACTCGAGTGCTGAGACTTCGCTATCACTAAGCTGGTTGACGTGCTCACACTAGAAATGCATGTCAAAGGTGCGCACGATCCAGTCTAAGCGATATGCTGATTTCGATGCTTGTGCAAGTGAATATCCAAATGAACAAGTACAACGACTTGTCTAGGATTGCCTCAACCCTAGATTACTGCTTGTCCTCAGTAAGTCTCGAGGACGAGACTTTTTCTGAGTTGGGTAGGATATAACACCCCGTTCCGTTCTAGCGGACTGCCGTCTCAAACGGCAAAAGTGCAACTGTCCCGACCCGCTTTGCCTCAAAGAGAATGCAAAGGATATCCAGACTTGTCCCTACGGGAATCCGGCTTGGACTTTCAGAGGCTCGCTTGACGTATCGCTCTACCGAGGCGAATCATCGCTAAGGTGGGTGGCTACGGTGAACTTGTCTTTGCTTAGCCAGCATACATAAAAATCTGGAATGTTCATGCTAGTCGCTAGGTGATTCATCCCCTGCATGCTAATAAATCCAACGCACCTAGCTAAGGGAATAATCCCAACTCATATTGCTATGCTAGAACATGGAAAATGGAAATACTGCTTATATTCAGACCCTCGCATGCTAAGTCCCTAACAGTTTCATCTCTCGGCTTACCTTCGGGTCCGAGCAACGTGCCTGCTTATGTTCCGTAGAAACGCATGCTTGTCTGCTTGAATGTTGCCATGTTTTCATCCAAACCCCGGGAGACCACTACGTAGTCGTTCCGTGCCTGAACGAACCTGCAAGTATCCGGGACCGTTGGGTCGCCAAGGCATCCCCGAACCAGGGGCACGCATCAGGGTAACGAATACTGAACGTGAATCCTATAACGTGACAACTGAATGATAATCACATCAAGTTTATATCTGAATGATAATCACGTCATGTAACGAACGAATTTCAGCTCTTGGAGCAAACGCTCATTCAGATCACAAATCATGGATTATCATATCAAGTTGTGGATTTGGACTGACCCTGACCTGCATGTCGCGGACAACTTGGAAACGAGGTATAGTTCCACGGACGGTTCTGGGGCACCAGGGCCGATCCGGTCCGGATGGAACTCACGGTTCAGTCTCACGTTCTTGGACGGGATGGTTTGTAGCACTCACGTTCTTGGCTGCATTCCATCCTTGTCATAGACTGAATGAACGATAGTCTCACGTGCGGACAGGATGGCGTGTAGCGCCTCACGTGCTTCGTTGCATGCCATCCTTGTTCAAAGACTATAAACGGTCCTTTATGGCTCTGCCAGCGACTTCTGTTCATATAGATAAGTCATCCTCGCTTAGCGGCTATCCGCGTGCGAGTCACTGCATCGCATCAAGAACAACTAAACACCTGAATGATCTGAAAATAACGACCCTCATGTTTGCATATGCTATGCTCCTGAATGTTCATACTTGCCCGTGCTTGAATTAATCATGTTTGCCTTGGACAGGGAAGGAGAAATGGTAAGTTGGTAAGTCTCGCCGTGTTTCCTCAAACTTCGCACGGCGCACTGCCCGACACGATAAGCTATTCAAATCTTGCATGAAACTGATCCTAAGGCAACTAGAAAGACAACTTAATAGTTGTGCACGGAACCTGTATTACGTGTTTGGATTTGTCGAGCGGGCGAGTAGCTTCCCCACCAGTGCATTCAATGTACTGATAATCCACCAGTTTGTGTGCAGGGTGCGGGAGAACCTCGTTCAGTGCGGATGCCTCCAACGTGCGTGCTTAGGCGTGAAGATCACTCCGAAGCAACGGTGCATCCGGAACTGAAGCACATATACAAGACATAAGTTGTGAATCATCGCCTGTACAATCATCCACAATTGTAGCCACTTGGCACGCTTTATATTTCAGAGAGAGAGAGGCTTGAGCGACTTGTAATCTCGGCTATACGCCGCCTGTAACACATGTTCATATCAATAAAAAGAGCTTGCTTTACTTTAACTTGTGTTTCAATGCTTCCGCTATATTTGTCAACTCAGAGAACTTGTTACCGATCGCCTATGCGTTCATGACTCCGCTGCACTCGGACAATCTGTGCGACTCTGTGGCTTAGAACTCTTACCGCCAGCCAATGATTCACAGCCTTGCACGGGCGTGGATCACGCTCGTGCGGCATCACGCCCGGATAGGTCGAAGCGATCGTCCCGCGGGAGCGCTGGCGAGGGTGATTCCCGCCTAGCGGGGACGGCCGATTAGCCTGCGGGAGATCGGGGCGTGACAGGTAACCCTAGTATATTCGCCACATCATAAAGGGTGATCGTCATCTCGCCGAATGGGAGTTGAAAAGTGTTGCGTTCTGGCCACCAACGCTCCGCAAAGCTTACAACTAAATGAAGATCGTGAATTAAATATCTAACACGATCTATATAGTGGAATCCAAAGGATTCCACCAAAGCCTTTTGAGCTGGATTAAGCTCCCACGTACGATAATTCCTTTCAGACCGCCAATGTACGTGGATCCGGGTTCGTAAAGCATTATCATGGTCGTATAACTATAAAAATTATATGCATTAATAAAGTAAACATAGGCATTATAAAAAACATATACATTAATAAAGTTGGCAACTTGTAATTTCAAATATTACCTCGCCAGTAAAAATCTGAGCAGAAATGTGCTCTTCACGTTGCTTAATAATAAGCGCGGTAGTCGGTCCGCCAGGAATACGACCGTCATTGCGGGTAGCCATCGCCAGTAAATATCAAGAGGAGGAGAATGTGGTGTGAGGAGTGTTTGGGGTAGGAGGAGAATGTGGTGTGGGGAGTGTTGGGTGGTGGGTGTTTATAGGAATTGGAGGAGAACGTTGGAATATAGCCGTTGGCCAACGGCTAAAAAGCCAACTGTGCATGGCTCGCCAACTGAGTTGGCGAGCGGCCCCTCGAGGAGGGCGCCCCGCCAACTCAGTTGGCGAGATACTCGCCAACTCAGCACCTCGCCAACTGAGTTGGCGAGTGGTCCCCCCATCCGCAATTTCCCAAAACTATTCCTGTTTTTTATAAATATATAATTTTTTATTACTTTAAATGAAAAAATCCGATCTTTTTTGAGATTATTTATCTAATTAATTAACATACTCGAGCTCGGTCTGGTCTGTAACTCATCGGAGACTCCCCGAGCTCGACCTCGTCTGGAACTCGTCGACCCCTTTTATTTATGTTGTTTTGATTTTTTTTTTTTTTTTTTTTTTTCATACTTTTCCATCCACATCCAGACCTTGAAAGAGAGATGGAAGAATGGCAGCCGAAAAGGGACATGAACTATAGCAGCAACATCGATACAAAATTTGTCCATCTTTTCTGAGCAACCAAACAATAGATTTGATCCCCCCTCCAATTCTAAAAAAAAAAAAACAAATCCAGTACCAAACAGGCCCTAACAGTATATGTCACTATTGAACCAGACTGAAGGAAAAAGTCTTCTACTACAGAACTAAATCTTCCAGGAAAAAAGGAAACTGATGGAATGGTGGTAACTACTGTATGGCTTTCCCCATTGACTTTAAGAGTACTGTTTGGTTGGATTTTGGAGAAGGCCAGGAGGCCACCAAAAGCTTAGAAGCAAACACGTTGGATCTTATCCACATAAAGATTTCTTTGTCTTGGGGCATCTTTAGGAGACAAAGTTAACAGTTATAATACGCACGCTGAGTTATCTTGTCTTCTTCGTTTTGTCTTACTGATTATATCTTTGCCAAACAACATAAATCTTCCAGATAATTTTTCAGAGAGAAATTAATTTTAACTAAATTAGTATTAAAGGACAAAATTTTCAGAAATTATAAAAAGAGAACAAATACGTACGTTCTTCCTCCGTAAAAAAAAAAAAAAAAACAAAAAACAAAAGGAGAAGGCATATAACTAAAAAAAAAAATTTATTTTTCGGAAGTAGCCGCACCTAATAGATGAATTTTTCAATTTTTCCTTTTAAATAAAAAAAAAAGAAAATGTGAACACGCACGTAGTACATGCGTTTTCGGCAATTTTTAAAAAAAAAATCTAAAGGCATGTACTACATGCGTTCTCATCTAATATTTTTTTTATTTATATATATATATATATATATATATATATATATATATTATCATCCAAATCTATTTGTTATCTATATAAATAATCTATTATTTGTAAATAAATCAAACAAATAATTATATATACTAGTTACCTACACGTGCGTTGCACGTAAATAATATATTTAAAATATTATATAAAAAATTAAATTATTTTAAAATATTTAAAATATAATTTGAATATATTTTATTTAGAATTTTTTATGATATGTTTTTATAATTTTGAATATGTGAGTTTGATAATATTTTTAAAATACATGGTATTACCTACGAGTGAGCGGCGCGGGGAGCAGCGGCGAGCGTGAGTGAGCGGCGCGGCGACGAGCTGTTGCTGATGTTGCTGTTGCGAGGGCAGGGGGAGGGGGGTGGGCAGCGGTGACGGGGGGAGGAGGAGTGGGGGGGGGGGGGGGGGGAGGGGGGGGAAGAGTTTGAGGGTAATAAGGGAGAGACATTTTCGTCCATTTTTTTTGTTTAAATGGTTTGACCGTTCAGTCTGGACGGATTCTGTCAAAAGTGGGAGGTCTTATATATTATGAAAAAACTGTGGAATGCACCCTTAATTATGATAAATAAAGTCGGAGTTAAGTAATTTTTTTTTTAGATAATATTACATAGTTAACCGTTTCCAAGATCTTTATAAAAAAGAAAAAAATATATCTATAACTAATTTTAATTAAAATATAATCAAATATATAACAAATTCTAATTCTAATATAAAAATATATATAATAAATTTTAAATTAAATATATTTAAATATTTAAATAATTTTATATCAATATCAAAAAGAAATTTTTTTTTACGTGCAATACGTGAATTATACACACACCACACTTATAATGAGCCTTGGAAAATGTTTAAAATTGAGCCGTCTAAGTCGTATGTAAATACTGTTAGCTTTGTTTGAGCAAAAGCTCAATTCTCTTCTTTTCTTTAGTCCCACATCGGATGGGCCAACCTCTCATTGTGTGTATATATTAGTTTCTCTTCATTGCTTTCTTAAAGATGTTGTGTGGGGAATCACTTGGGCCACAAGAGCGCGCCGAATGCCGATCCAGTTTACTCCCACATTTTATTTGCTCCTTAATGGCCTATTAATGAGCCATTAAGTACCCTGTTTGTGGCTGGGTATTGGCTTCAGCCTATTTATTTGGTTCCTTCTCCTTCATTTTTCTCACAGAAAATAATCTTACGTCAAAACTCTCTTTCGTTACTCTCCCAAACCACATTCTAAACTCCAAATCCTTGTTCTGGGCAGAGCTAAGTTCGGTCTCTCTCTCCGAGTTGTGTGCGACGAAGAGAACACGGTAGTCAGGGGGTTTTACCACTAGGAGCTTCTGAGAAAAGTCTGCACATAGACCTCGGATAAACTCTTAGGGCAGTGCTTCGTGCACGACTTCCCCGGAGGCCGGTAACAATTTTATTTTTTAGTTCCCTGTTCTCTGAAAATAATATATATCTATATTTATATTATAAATACGGTTAACAAATACTCCACTAAATTTTTTTAAATAACTAATTATTTAACTACCTAACATTATTTATTTATAACTAAACAACTCTAAATCAAGTGGTTAAGGTGGGAGATATTTTCTTGATTGTTTGAGTTCGATTCCTAGGAACGGTAGTATTTATAATAATATCATATTTAATATTTTTAACAATTTTTTTACGTGCGTACAATGCACGTGCACATTACTAGTATATATAAGGGGGCTTGAAAATGATTCAAAATTGAGCCATCTAAGCAGTATGTATATCATCAATTAATTATTTAAAAAAAATTAATATTACGTAAAAAAATTGTTAAAAAAAGTTAAATTTGTTATAAATTAACACTCTAAATATTCGAATCCAGCCAACCAGGAAGAATATCTCCTACATTAACCACATAAATTGTAAGAGATGTTTGCTTATAATTAGACAATATTACATAGTTAAACAATTAGTTAAATTTATTTATTTTCTTAATTTTAGCCCTCGGTTATTCAACTTAGATGAAATAGTAATAGCTACACTAATTTGTATGCTGCAAAGGATGAGATCCAATCTCATTCAAAAGTATCCTATCTCTCTTTGTCCAAAAGGCGTACAATTTGAGGAGAAGGTCAGTGTCTTTTTTTTTTTAGATTGAGTCGTCTATTTTTATGTTATTTTGTACCCAGAAAAAGCTCGAACGACCGTCAACAAAAGGGTACCTGTACCCGAAACCGACACAAGTGGGTAAGTAATTACGTGAGGATATATGCTTAGACGGCTAACCGTTTTCAAAACTCTTTATGTAAAGTAGAAATATATCCATAACAAATTATAATTAAAATTTAATTAAATATATAATAAATTCTAATTAAATTATAAATATATATAATAAATCTTAATTCAAATATATTTAAATATTTAGATAAAATTTTTATATTAATATTAGAAGAAAAAAATTATTTTACGTACATCGCACGCGTATATATATATATATATATATATATATATATAGAGAGAGAGAGAGAGAGAGAGAGAGAGAGAGAGAGAGAGAGAGGAAACTATTTTTGTCCCGGATTTTTTCTAATAAAGGAACAAACTTTGACATAATTGCGACTAAGGGGAGAACTTTTAAAAATTTACACATGGGAGGACAACTCGCCAACTCAGTTGGCGAGTAGGGAGAGAGGGGGAAGACCGCCAACTAAGTTGGCGGGTTGGGGGAGGGAACCGCCAACTTAGTTGGCGGGTGGTTTGTTTAGGTTTGATTTATTTTTTTAAGTTGGATTTAATCTATTAGTTAATTTGTCATTATTTAATAATTGGTTATCTATATTAATTTATTATTATCTATATTAATTTGTTATTATCTATATTAATATTTATCATCAATATTATATTTTTTGTTAATAAAGTATTTTTTTTGTTATTTTATTAAGAAGTTGATACCATAACTATAACATAAATGAGCCGTCCAAGTCGTATGTATATCATCATCTATTTTATTAAAAATAAATTATGTTAAAAAACTAATTTCTCTCCCATTTTCCGCACAAATATATATATTTAAAATTAAATTTAAAATTGTTTGAAAACTAAATTTAAAAATTAATTCAAAGAAAAAATATCACAAATATTTAAATTGTTTAACAAATCTTAATTTAAATATATTTAAATATTTGAATCAATTTTTCAACAATATCATAAAAATATTTATATTACGTACAACGAACGTGAATTTACTAGTTTCTTATAATGAGGCTTAAATCCCTTTTTAAAAAAAAATATTATCTAAATAATTTATTTATTGATTATTTTGTTACACCTAATTTAATTAAAATTAATTAGGTATTAAATATTTGAATTATATTTAAACTAAGTATATGATATTATCTAACTAAATACATATCCAAAATTCTAAAAATATATTGTAACAAAATATTATTTAAATAATTTATTTATTAAAAAATTATATTTAAAATAACTACAAGATATTATCTAAATAAATTCATCATCATTATTATTTATTATTACATTAAATTATATGTAGATAACATAATATATATATATATATATATATATATATATATATATATATATATATATATATATATATATATATAATAACAAATTATTAGAGATAGAGATTAATTGTTTAAATAAATTGTGGAGTATTTACTTGGACGGCTCACTTTTTAGCCGTTTTGAAGCCTCATTATAATAGTAGAGATAGAGATTAAATTTTAAAATAAATATTTTTGATTTATTATTATCTATATTATATTTTTTATGATATTACTAATAAATAATTTCTTATTATCTATTCAACAATAAAAAAAATCAAAACAAAACAAAATTTTATTATTATGTTATCTACGTATACTTTATATAATACATAATAATAATAATAATAATAATAATAATAATAATAACAACAACAACAACAAGAACAACAACAACATTATATTGAATTTATTTAGATAATATCTTGTTACAATATATTTAGATACCGTAATTATATTTTATATCATAATTAAGAATTATTTGATTGTATAATATAGTTATGATATCTTGTTAAACAATTTAAATATTTGTGATATTTTTTCTTTGAATTAATTTTTAAATTTAGTTTTGAAACAATTTTAAATTTAATTTCAAATATATATATATATATATATATATATATATATATATATATATATATATATATATATGCGGAAAAGGAGAGAGAAATTAGTTTTTTTACCGTAATTTATTTTTAATAAAATGGATGATGATATACATACGACTTGGACGGCTCATTTAGATGATAAATATTAATATAGATAATAACAAATTAATATAGATAATAATAAATTAATATAGATAATAATAAATTAATATAGATAACCAATTATTAAATAATGACAAATTAACTAATAGATTAAATCCAACTTAAAAAAATAAATCAAACCTAAACAAACCAAATTAAATCCCACCCGCCAACTAAGTTGGCGGTTTCCTCCCCCAACCCGCCAACTTAGTTGGCGGTCTTCCCCCTCTCTCCCTACTCGCCAACTGAGTTGGCGAGTTGTCCTCCCATGTGTAAATTTTGAAAAGTTCTCCCCTTAGCCGCAATTATGTCAAAATTTGTTCATTTATTAGAAAAAATCCGATTTTTGTCCCGGGGATCCAAAAACTCTAGACCGGTGCTGAGCCATACACAAGGAAAGAGGAGAAACTGGAGCGCACATTACCACTTTTTCACTTATTAGGCTACTTAAACTGATACTGCAGTTGGTCAAGGCTTTTGTTTTGTTGTATTTCAGTATCATTTTTGTGGTTTGTAAGTATTATCAGACACTACACTTGTATGGCCGTGCATGCAGTTATCAGTTTTGGAGCAGCACTGGGTTTGGCTGGGTCTTATATATAATGGTTTTGCATTCATTGCTGCCTAATTATGTTGGGTTTTTGGTATGTGATATTTGCATAATAATACTAGGGTTGCCTAATGATTTCTAATACTAAAGTAGCTCTAGCTAATGTTGTTGGGTTGGATTGGGTCATTTGGTTAGTTCTTGAGCATGTCGGTTGGTTACTCTCTCTCTCTCTCTCTCTTTATTTGGTGACTTTGCAGGATTGCTGGATTTACACTTGCTTAGTTTAGTTGGATACTTGAATTTTGATGGTTTGTTGCACTTTTAGTGGACTTGTGCCTGCAATTTTTGGTTGTGGCTTAGTTTGGTGGGGTTGCAGGCTGGGCTCTCTCTTGATTTCTTGCTTAGTTCAGTTGTGTTTTGTATTCAGCTCAAGCCCTTTGTCATACTTGTCTTATGTTGTGTTTGCATTCACTGCTGCATTGTGCTGGGGAGTATGGTAAGCTGGGTTTGCATTTCAATGTTGATTTTGTTGCTGCCTTGAGCCAGGGTTTGGTGCAATTTAACTGATGCTACACTAAAATTAGCTTTAGAAGAATCCATTTCACACCCCACTGGGCTGGGATCGTTGGAAAAAGATGTGAACTACACAACCAGATGGACCCATATGGCCCAAACAAAGTTGCCTGGATGAGTCACCATGACAGGTTATTAGGGGTGAGCATTATTCGGTTTTGGACCGAAAATCAAACCGGACCGAATCGAATCGAATAAGAGATTCGGTTCGGTTTAAATTTTTTTTTATTCGGTTTCGGTTTTGAATTTCTGTTTCGGTCCAAAACCGAAAACCAAACAATATTTTTAATATATATATATATATATATATATATATATATATATATATATATATATATATATAAATATATATATATATAAACAAAAAAATGCAAAAATAAACCGAAAATCAAACCGATTTAATTTGGTTCGGTTTGGTTCGGTTATGGGCCATTTCGGTTCGATTTCGATTTTGCTTATTTAATTTTTGGTCCAATTCGATTTTCGGTTATTCGGTTCGGTTGGAACCGAATGCTCATCCCTACCGGTTATACGTTCAAGTCTTCGACAGGTCATGGACTCATACCAAGATATAACAGTCTCAACTGCTGATAACTGCAGGGTGTGTGATCGCATAAGTTGGGAACACCTCCTCTAAGAGCGTCATTAGTAGTTGGGACTCCCAATGCAATTTGGGGTCCAAAATAAAAAAAAGAAGTAAATGTAGAATGGGTTGAATTTATATGAGAATAGTAGAAAATGATAAAGTTAGCTCCAGTACCAAAGAATGTGTGGTCAAAAATTGATGTGAAAAATAATAATATAAAATCTAGAATCTAGAAAGTTGGACTCCAAATTGGAACTTATTATTCTACAAAATAAGTTATTAAAATCTAGAATATAGAAATTGGGAGATCCAACCCTTAGCACCTATGGGTGGGATGAGACCAAAAATCTAAAAATTGTAACTATAAATGAGACTTATTATTCTACAAACTGAACTTCTATATTTTGAATCTATAATCTTGAATGTCGGATGGACCTTACTAATGATGCTATAATCTGAAGCATTGGTAAGTGCTGCAGAAGTGGGGTTACGATCATAGAGACGGTTAGAACCGCTAACATGGTTCTCGAATAAGCATCAGATGATGGCTATAAATAGTCACAAAGCGCAAATGAGAAATTAAGGATCCCTTGATAAATCAAACAATTTATGTTCTCATGTAATTTTCTTTATTTCCACTTTTAAAGTAGAAAATGACGGGTTTCGTTGCTCTTAGGAGAGACTCCACTGTTATCAGAGATAGTAGCTGAATGTGACTTTGGTTGTTGTGCTGTCCGTGCATGTAACCTTCCGAAGGGGTTTTCACACGGATATCGAAGGTGTAACATCAAAGTAGTTAAAACAAAAATTTACTGTCCAGCACTTCTACTTCAAGTAGAAAGTAGCACACACATCAAACGAAATCGGCAGGATTCGAGTCCTCCAACCGTAAGAACGTGTAGATGTGTATGACTTATAATTAAAAAAGAAAAAAATTTACTTGAGGGATAATCACTATATAACTCTCAATTATCATAATGCAAATTATAGAATCTACAAAGATGAAAAGATGAAAAGATCACCTTTGGAAAAAAAGGTAGTAGATGAATACTCCATTCTAATTCCCATCAGATTCCAACTGCTACAGATCTTTTTAACAATACTAGCACGTGCATTACACGTGCAGAAAAATATTATTATTATTTTTTTAATATAAAATTATTTTAAATAATGTTATTTCTAGGAATCGAATTCAAGCTAAAAAAAAAAAAAAACTCTCACCTTAACAACTTGAAATTGTTTAGTTGTAAATATATAATATTAGATAGTTAAATAATTAGTTGTTTTAGGAAAAAATAGTTATTAAACTATTTATATAAGACTTAGACGGTTCAATTTTAAATAAATTCTCATTCCTAATTGATATAGCACAACTGGGGTTTCCCACCGAAAATGCTGTTTGGCTAGCTTAGTGCTAGCTCAGTACACCCATATGGTGACGTGGCAAGGACAGAGGGAGAACAAGTTGCTATTCCAGCTGGACCTAATGTTGGTTATCTTTTAACTATATCTCAGCCGTTGGATCTATCCAACGGCTTATATGCAAAGGAAAAAAAGCATGAAGCAATATTGATTGGCCATGAAGGGTTCTTCATCTGCCGCAAGTAGGGTTTCTTCATGGCCAATCAATATTGCTTCATGCTTTTTTTTTCCTTTGCATATAAGCCGTTGGATAGATCCAACGGCTGAGATATAGTTAAAAGATAACCAACATTAGGTCCAGCTGGAATAGCAACTTGTTCTCCCTCTGTCCTTGCCACATCACCATTGCCACGTCACCATATGGGTGTACTGAGCTAGCACTAAGCTAGCCAAACAGCATTTTCGGTTTCCCACAGTGTGTGTTGATACAGTTTCTGCGTCAGTCTAAAGAATGGAAAAAGCTTAAACATCTACACAATATTGATTATGGTTAGTAACTCCTAATCGTACTGATCTATGAAAATCATAGTTTACCATTTTGATTCACAATTTCCATATCTTCCAGAAGCCAACTTAGCAGTTGGAAGTCAAGAAGCAAGAACAAATAAGCCAACAATTCAGATAAACTGGAACTAGTTCCCGTTGGTACCTACATTATGAAATAGTTTGTGCACAGAGTTGCAATAACCGCCATGATTCTTGACAATTGTACCACAAGTGGCATAGACATTCAAGTGATGACCGGAAAAATCCATGGATAGAATGTCCAGAGATAGGATAGCTATAAGACCATCGGGGACCACTTGAGATCACAATTAGATTTGTCAAATTTGCACAGAATTAGCATCGAGATGGACGGCTAAGATTGAGCAACAGGTCAGAACAAAATGACTCACAAGATGTTGCAGAATCTATGGAGCGAAGCTGCCACGAGGAGGACTCCTTCGAGTGTGTAGTAGCTGTAAGCTACTGAAGTCTTGGAAGCATGAAAGGGATGTCCTTCCAGCATGCCCTTTCCCTTCATATCGATCTGTCTGTTTACTATTGAGCATACCTTTGTATTCCTCCATCTCAATCCCAGAGTTATCTTGATGGGGTTCCTTCAAGGACCCAATTCACACGGACGGGACTACATTTGTGCATCTTCATCACTGTCAACGTAGATTGTGTTAAAAACAATATCTGTATGAAACTAATCAAACCTGCATACGTAATGTTGGTGTTTTTGCCTTTGGACTATGGAAAGATAGTCCCACATTGACTACACCACAAAGTGAGTATCTTAATATAATGCTTTGCTTTTGTTGAGGTGTGTGGTGAGGCACATTGGTGCCATGTGAGAGTATTTTATTAGGATGAAGAAGTCATTAACTCCTTAATGAAAGCATTTATACTTTTTGTCAATTCCTTGAAATTTATTCCATAGACAAAGTGATGCACTTTGCACTTAGCATCGGCTACTGCGGATATATTTGAACGGTTATGGAAATATATGGTCTGTTATTCAGATCCGTTTTTTTGTGGGATTTGAAATTAATTCTTGCCTATTTTATAGGAATTTGTAATTAATCTGTTCCTATCTTTCCATAACTGTTGGACGGCTAGGGTTTTTACCCTCTCTCTATAAATACTCTCTTCGTGTCTCTTTGAGGACTTACTTCAAAAATTAGGAGACGAAGAGAGTTACTGCTGCCGCCACCATTGGAGTCCAGGGAGTTAGAACTTGTTGGTTCCTGGGAGCAGATCGTGTGGGACGAATCTTGCTTTGAGCAGCGGTGATCTTTATCATCCCAGCAAGTAAAATCTCTTTTTCTTCTTCTTCCTCCTCCTCTCTTCTGTGAGTTGTAACTCTGTTTTGTCCGTTTGCAACTGCGATTGCAAGGAAGAACGAGAAGATAGTTTTCTCTTATTCTTTTATTATCTTGTTTCAAGTTGTAATCAGATCCTATATGTTGAAATTAGTTGATTATTTTATTGATTGTCTCATTGGCATTATATAGCCTTACAGTCATTAATACAATGATCTCAATCATTATGACAATAATCTCATAATGGAATATCCTGTGACATATTCTGGCATCCCAAATATGTCCTCAGGATATTCCCATGTGCTTATACTATACTTAAATATGACACTCAACATACCATATCAACAAATTGATCTATGGGATATATCTAGTAGTCTCCGTATATCAAACTTATACCAAGCACGAACGTTCGTCTTTCCGAAATAGGGAAAGACAAAAAACAATAATAAAGAATTCAAGGTGGAGGTGATAGAATACAAGTACGGGGTTCAAGGCAATTTAAAGAATTCAAAAAAAGAGTTGTCAGGGCAGTTGTAGATGAGATCCTATTATCTTATTGTTGGATCAAGAGATATCAGGAAGGAAACTCTTGTGTGAACTCCTGATCTCGACTTCAACTTCTAGTTCTACCATCTTTGATTAAGCCTCGGAACTAACACATAAGGCAATTCATCTTCATGTAATTGCATTCCTATTGTGAGTATAGAGAAACGGAAAGAACAAAAATAAGATAAAAGAGGCTTGTGAGCAAGAAGAATCTGGCTCTTACTTCGGATTTAGGGGCAGGGGTACATACTCGATTCTAATGGTTATAGGTAACTTGAGTCAATTCTAAAGAGTAGATTGTTTCCTGCTGATCAGGAGCACATCCGCCGTATAGATGGTGAGGTTAAGAAGCGGTAGAATGGAATAAGATTGACTGCAGGATGGAGATGAATGATAACTTTACTCTGTGCTTCCACTATTCTAAGATTTAACAGTTCCAACTGAATCAGAATCTCCAAAACCAAAAAAGTAATATTCCTATGGAATGAACAGCTAATAACAAAGCCATATCTGAACATTGTCTTCTAAAGCCTAATCTGCTAATAAAAATACCATTAGTAGCAAACAAATTCTATAGGAGAGATGACAAGAATTGCCAGCTGAAACGTATTGGTGCCAAAAAAAATTACCCCAAGAAAAATAAGGAGTGCAAGTGCTTAAACTGTATACCATTGCCTAAGTGTGCAAAAGATTATTTGGAATTACTGGAACATGAAATACAAAAAGGTGCTAAAGAGTGATAGGTTACAACATGAATGGAATTCAAAGGGAATTTAGTTGAAATGAGTTCTAAGTAAATTTGACTGGACTCTGAAATTCACTGCTGTTCCATCTTCAAAAAATTTCAATTTGCATACATCAGTGAACAATTGGGCCATAATGTGGACCTAAAGATGTAGCGTAAATGAATATCGAGCTCAAACACACTTAAGTTAATATCAATTTATGGACTAATTGCAAAGATGAAGAGGAATTCATGTCTTCAGGCTCATTAACATGGAGTTCCTAGTTCCTTCAGTACGAATAGGACATGATATGATCAGAATTTAATACCCAGATTAATTGTTAAACCAGGGGGAAGTGAAAGCTCTGAATTCAAATATGCAACCAAATAAACGTAAAAGAATCAATTGTCAAGGTTTGGTGATTGCTTTCTAGTCGTGGTAGTTCATACAGGAAAATACCGATGAAAATGTGTATTATTTGTACAAGGAGATGCAACAGTCTTTGCAAATGGAGATTGGATAACACATTGGATATCAGCTTTAAGAAACGGTATTTTACATGCGGGCAGTATTTGATATTATTTAGAAATTATAGATAGCAGTAGGTAGCAGATTCCTCCATTAAGCAGAGTTTACCGAACCCATTGTTCAGGTTAATCCACGAAAAGGAACACGCGGATTTGTTTCTAAAACGGACACACTAATTGTACACTCCTGGGACGAACAACAATCTGTGTTTACTTCCTAAGATAATGAAGAGAAAAAAGAAGAAGGAAGGAAATCAAGTCTTAGAGCATATCTAACTTAAAAAGTTTTAATACCAAGCATGGATGGCAGTTTTCATACTATAGAAGTTTAAGCAGGCTGCAGAGATAATGGCAGCAATGTGTAAACCATATCAGATGCACTCCAAATGCAAACAATCCTTCCCCTCAACCATCTAGTTTATGGGTTCCGCATATGGACCCTATTGTGTCACTTATTCATTTGGTAATGCTTTTGGGAAATTAATTGAGCTACATGCTATTTCCCTAAACAAAATATGCAAGACAATGAAAGTAAGTTGGATATTCTCTATCACATGAAGATGTCCTAATATCATCAGTTTCTATTACCTGTGGCCAGAGTTGCTGGTTTTAATGACACAAAGTACCAGTTTTCCATCATTATATTAATCTTGTATCCATTCATAGGCGTTGCTCTTCGGATCAAAAATTCACATGGAGCACATTTTACTTGATAGCTCTAAATACAATTGAGTCCTCTATACAGATATTCCGCATATTCTAGATATTTCTAACAGCATCACCTACACTACATTCCTTTGTGTGGAATGGAACCCACTATCCATCGAACCCCTGTTCTCCATCCTTCCAACTCAAATGCTACTCCGGAATATTGAAGGAAGAAGCATATAATAGTTGAATAAGCTACTCTAGCAGATAAAGAGGTATAAGATGATTTCATTCTAATGTATGTCTAAGAAGATAAGTGAAAGAAACTACTGAAGTGCAAAGATTTCAAATTACATTTGGTGCGTTTGATTGCAGGATGGAAAGTACGTGGAAAAAAAAAATTTAATTCCAAGGAATTATTTTACTAGAAAAAATATTTCGTGGAATTTTGAAATTTTTTTATGGAAAACTTAATTTGGTGTTTGATTGCCATTATTTTCCTATGGGTCGGACAAGTTTCGTTTTCCACCATTTTAGAGAAAAATATGGAAAATGATTCCATGAAAAATATAAGCTATCAAACACTACAATTGGTGGAAAATTTGTGATGAAAATATTTTTCATGGGAAAAAAATGTTGGTATATTAGAATATTCTTGGTATATTAGAATATTCTTGGTATATTTGTTGGAATATTAGAATATTCTTGGTATATTTATTGGGATATTAGAATATTCTTGGTATATTTATTGAAATATTAGAATATTCTACAGGAGTTTTTAATGGGGTATTAATGTAAGATGAAGGGTTGTAAGGCTATAAATAGCCAAAAGATTATCAATAAAAAATATAACAATTACTCCAAAATATTCCACATGGTATCAGAGCCCAAACTCTAGCCACCACCTCCCAAACCCTAGCCGCCACCACCGCCACTGCTGCCATACCGTCCGCCACCACCGCTGCCGCGCCGCCACCACCGTTGCATCGCCGTCCGCCACCACCGTTGCCGCTCGCCCGCCACCACCACCGTGAAGCCGCGACTCACGCGGAGCCTTCTGCCGCGGTTCCTGGCGTCTCCCGCGGGTCGTTCTAGACGTTGATATTGAATGCCTAGATCTGATGGGGAGAGACATGATCGGGTCTAGGAGAGGACGAAGAGGACGAACGTGAATCGTGGGACGGGTGTGAGGTGATCGGAGAAGAGGAGGATCGATGGAGGAGATCATCAAGAAGTTGGATTCTGTGGAGGTCGCAACGTTGATGAAGCTGATGAAACTGTTGGCTGGTGAGAGCGCGACACGAACATTGACGAAGTTGGAGCTTCCATCCATCGATCTGAAGCTTGATGGACCGACCACCAAGATTGTAATTATTTTGCGGGTGAAATCGACCAAAAACTAGGTCTTTAAAAACCCAATTTTTCTCGAAACTAGGTGCGCCCCGCTAAACGAGGCGACTTGGTCGTGTGCGAACTTCATCGAAAGGTGTGCACCGTCAATACGGACGTGTGGAATTTTGCGGAAGTTGATTTGGATGTACGTGCACACAGGAATCAACGCGTATCCGTCGACAACGCCCCGTATCGGCCCTGTTCTAAAACTCGTTGTAACTTCGTGTGTGCTCGTCGTTTCGAAACAAAACTTGCGCCATCGGACTCGTAGCGATACGCTGGTCCTGTGACCCAAGTTTGGTTTGATTCTGAGAATGTTGACAAAATCCCGTATCGTGGGCCCCACGACTCCACTTGACGGGCAATTTTGTGATCGGATCATCGGAATTTAGTTCTGGATATTCCGCTGGGTTCGTATCATCGTTCTGGACTTGTAGACACTAAGTTTGACGAATTTAGAGAACATTATCTCTGGCACGTTTCTCGGTGCGAAGTGGGCCACATGTGGACCCCACTTTGACCAAAAATGGTCAATTTTGCCCCTGTGTCCAAATTGGACTTATTGACAGGCAATTCTAGCTATTTCATATCTTCTGAGCATGATGTTATTATTTATTTCAGCATCCGAAGTAGTACCTGAAGATCCTGCTGTTACCAAAGCAATTGGAGGAAACCAAATCCCAGGCAAGTGTACCTTGCCAATCTTGCAGTACTTGCTTATATTATTCTTTTGATTTGTTTATATGATATATCTGTTCAACCTAGGACCGCGTGACATTGCTTAGCGTCCGAATAAGATTCGGGTGTCAACGCCGTACGCGGAGTTGTGTAACGTCACCTAGAGATTGATATCGCGACCCTATACATTTTCGTGCTTGCATTATCAAGTACGTCATACCATAGGACACTTGACACTGTTCATGAGACAGAATCTTCTTGAGTTATTTATGGTGATTCTGTATAGGTTACAGGATTCGTGACATAGATTTTCTATATGCATATCTATCATTATGACTCGTTGCATTAGTTAGAGGTCATGATCTTGCGTGTTATGGACATGAGATGTGTGATTACATTGGGTGGGGAGAGTATTACCATATTAAAGGCTGATTATATTATATATAGTTTTCTGGAGGTGCCTTAGACTCTGATCAGAACTTTGGCACAAGTTCTGGTGTCATAGCTGCTAGCCATTCATCTAAATTTTCTTATAATTTTTATTTTCCATTTTATCTCTAAAGCTTATATGTAATTAATAAATTTAGGTTTTGTAAATTTCCAATTGCAAGGAAACTATGTCATAAATAAATTTCTAAATTTTTGGACGGGTCTTATGCTAAAAACCCCAAAACCCATGGGAGAGAAAAGAGAAACCAGCAGCTCTTCTCCCTGACTCATCCCCCTCATTTCCACCTGTAGCCTTCTTCTTCTTTCTTCATTTCCCAGGGAACACTTGTTTCCCTCTCCTCCATCCTCCCTCTCCATGAGAGCTAGCATACCTATTTAGTAACTTGTCACGCCCCAGTCCCAAAATACGTAGGACTAGGATACGTAACCATGCCAGCCGCCCGTATATATGGCAACTCCAATATATGGAAACCATATATACGTGCGTACGCTGTATGATGAACAATAATTCACCAGTGGTATAACTAATCACAAGTCACAGGGTAATATCTAAATCTCATCCACAGAATATCACATATACAGGAATAACCAATAATCAGGTAACTAGATCTCAAAATAAGTATCTAAAGAATGACAGTCGGATGGAAACAAATCCACTGCCGAAATAGAATATAAAAGGAATCAGATACACACCATATAAGAACAACATCTGACAATCACGAGGCTCGAAGAGAAGACCTCATCGAAATATAAGTAGCCTGTCCGGATCTGTGCTCCTGCGAATACTCAAGAACATATACACCTGGCAGGGGACCAGGTCCTCAGAGGGACATAGCAAGATACATAAAAATAACATGCCATAATGTAAATACTGAATAAATAAATGGGGTGTGCTAACCATCTAAGTGAATGCAATTTAAAGACCTTGTAGTACGCATGGGAATGTGTAGGCTAGACATATGCTGACGTAATTCACCAATCGTCATGACTGGCTAGTATATGTGTCATATGCCCCCTGACGCAAGGGCACTCTGCAATCGACCATCTCCGAGGAGCATGGTACGAAGGATAAAAACATACAAGGAGGGGGGTGTCCCATACGCCTACTAAGTGTCTTTCCCGCCCAATATAGATGTACAAGTCGTAAAAACGACGTGGACACCTCCTACTATGATGCAAGTCTCAATAAAATAAACAACTGAGCTAAATACCGCTACACGTGTTGCTCACACTGATGGCCAGTCGCGCATGAGGCACGCGTCCCTACATGTACTCACTCTGTGACGTGTAATGATACGTGTCAAGGCCTGGGAAGTTATATCAATAACTTCACAACTTTAGGTGGGTCTACTAGACACTAGGTCAGACACAAGTCCTAACGTCAACGCCATCGTTGACTGCACCCGAGTTTTCTCGGACGCGCACATTTATATAATTTTAAAATAAATAAACATGTAACTAACAATAACTGAATTTAAACAGTACAACAAGGCAAGGTATACTTGCCTGGCAAGAGAGCTGTAAATGTAATATCCAGATGTCAAATACCAAGTGTCAGAAACTATGGCCTCAGAAGGAAAGTCTCCGGATGCTGAAATAAACATCACCAATAGTCTCAGAAAATATCAAATAGCGAGAAACGCCTGTCCTTAAGTCCAATTTGGACACAGGGGCAAAAATGACAGTTTTCGGTCAAAGCGGGGTCCACATGTGGGCCACTTTGTACCGAAAAACGTGCCAGGGTCAAAGGTCTCCAAATTCGCCAAACTTAGTGTCAACAAGTCCAGAACGTCGATACAAACCCAACGGAATGTCCAGAACTGGATTCAGATGTGCCGATCACAAAATTGCCCGTCAAATGGAGCCTGTGGGGCCCACGATACGGGATTTTGTTAACGTTCTCAGAATCGAACCAAACTTGGATCACAGGATCAGCGTATCGCTACGAGTCCGATGGCGCAAGTTTCGTTTCGATCCGACGTGTGTACACAAAGTTACAGCGTGTTCCAGAACAGGCGGATACGGGGCGGTGTCGGCGGATACGCGTTGATTCCGGTGTGCACGCACATCCGAATCAACTTCTGCGAAATCCCGCACGTCCGTATCAACGGCGCGCACATTTCGGTAAAGACCGCGTGCGACCAAGTCGTCCCGTTTGGCGGGGCGTACTCAGTTCTGGGGTGAATCGGGTCGTTGTTTTTCCTGTATTTGGATCGCGGTTCGCGATCGCCATAGGACGCGATGCTCCGAGCGGGTTACACGGGCACTGAGGGGGTTACACAGTCTACGCGACGCAACTGACGGAAACGAAAACGAAAACACGAGGAGAGAGATATGAGTACCTGAACAGGGCTCGAGAAACCGAAGTTTCTGTGTCCGACACGACATAAAGTGGACCGTGTCCGAGTCGAATCCAACCCTAGGGCTAGGGCTAGGGTTTCGAGTTGCTGCCGGAGCTCAGGCGGGGGAGGCCGGCCGGAGGCAGCGGCGCGCGAGTGGCGGCGGCTAGGCGCTGAGCGGCGGAGGGGGGCCGGAGTTGGGGACTCGGGGTCGGGGCCTGCTGCGTCGGGGGAAGGTGGAGGAAGGAGGGGGAGGCCGGCGTTGGTCCTGGCCGGAGGAGGCTGGCGGCTAGCGGGGGCGACGTCGTCGGCGAGGCGGGAGGCGGTGGCAGCGAGGCGTCGGGTGAGGGAGGCGGTGGTCGGCGGGGATCCGGCGAGCGGGGAAGGAGAGAGGAGATGCTGGCGTAGGGGGCAATGGCTCGCCGCGGGGGGGGGGGCGAAGCTACTCCGGCGGGCGGGGGGGGGGGGGGGGGGTGGGTGGGTCGGGTGTCGGCTGCGGGCTGGGTAGGGGTTGGGTTTTGATTTATTATTTTTTCTTTTTTTTTCTTTTTTTTTCTTTTTCTTTCTTTTATAGAAAATAATAATAGTATTTTAAGTAAAATATCTTGAGATATTTTACAGGATATTTATAGGATATTTATAGGATATTTTCGGGATATTTTTGGGATATTTCTGGGATCTTTTCGGGTGGGTCCCGTCTCCAAATTGACGGTGCAGGTTCACCGGCCAATAGGGGACTGACACCTCGCACTGCAATTTGCAGGAAAGTCCCTGTAATTTCATAAATTGCGTAAAGGTCCTATTTTGGGAAATTGTGCAATTTACGAAATTGTCTGGAAAAACACCCGATTCCTGAAAGTACTAAAATTCACAGAATTGAAGGGGAAAGCTGTGTGAGGGCCCTGGGGGAATGGGGGTGAGTCTGGGCAAGGACTGGGCCTGGTTTTCTTGGGTGATACGGGCCATCATATTTATTAATTAATAAATACTGCGCACGGTGTTCTCTAATTATGTAGAGGCAGGTAGGGTCATAATTTTTCTACGGTGTCAATACACTAAATGTAGTATACTCAGTGTAGAAAATTAACGTATTTTTGTTTGGGCAAAACAGGTGCAGGTTGACCTCAAATCTCTAGGGGTACAGAGATGGGTAAAGAGCAGGAAATAAAATAGGGAATAAATACGGACTTTTGTAACGATATTTGTGCGTCTCAAACGAGGCTCAAAATAAAGCATCTGGGACTTGCACAAAATTCAGGAAAATAGTCTAACATGTCTAGGACAGGTATGTGAACTTTGTTCGGGGATAACAGTCAAGGTAAAGCTCCAAATAATTCGGTGATGGACATGTGCACAAGTCAATAGGATATGTAAGCAAAATAAATTAATAAATTGCAATAAATCCTAAATTGTTAAAATAATCTTAAAAATACTGAAATCTGGTCGAGGGGGTTTACAATCTACCCAACTTATAAAAATTTCGTCCTCGAAATTAAAACTAAGCCACGGTAGAAATCAAAGATGGCAATAGATATAATTTCACAAAGTAATTTATATCTTGGTTTACGAATATGTTTGAAAAACGTTTACGCATGTCGTCCACACGCTCCCAAGTAGATTCTCTTGGCGCACCATGCTTCCATGCCACGCGGACCAAGGGAATAGACTGATTTCTCAATACCTTTTCTCAATGATCAAGGATTTCTACGGGCTGCTCCTGATACGACAAGCTCGGCCTAATGGTGATCTCCGAATGGTTGAGAACATGACTACTGTCTGTCACATATCGCCTGAGTTGTGATACGTGGAATACAGCAAGTACTCCCTCAAGTGAAGGTGGTAGTGCAATTTGATATGCCACTACTCCCACTCTTTCTAGCACGTCAATGGTCCAATATAACTTGGCCTCAACTTGTTGCGTCCTCCGAATTGAATGGTGTCTCTAGTAGGTGATATCCTCGAGATGACATGATCGTCCTCTTTGAATTCCAAGGGACGATGATGACGTCTGTCTACTGTTTCTGTCTGTCTTGCACTGCTTGCCAGTGTCCTTGTATTTACTTAACTGTCTTTACGGTGTTGACTACCAACTCTGGTCACGTGAATCCTTGTCTGGTAAAATGCTGACTGGTATGCCGCCTCATATAAGTAATGTCTTCATATCTTCAGAGTAATTACGACGGTTGCAAGTTCCAAATTCTTCTCATGTACTCATAATTGTCTAGATGCGTATACCATTACCTTGCCATCCTGTATTAATACGCATCCCAAACTTTTTCCTGATGCGTCTGTAGATCACAACCGCCTGATCCGGATGTAACTTAATCAGGAGCTGTTGTAAAGACTTATCTAGTTGTATAATAAATCAGAATATTTTAGTTTAGATATAATTGCCTAATTATTTCAGCATGACTTGCATTTTATTCTAAAAGACTTACAGGCGACAATCGCTGATACGAATGTGACAGTATTCGTATGGGGCATAGCCTGGAGATGCAGTTACGTACCTGACTCACCGTATCTTGGGAAGCGGGGCGTGACACATCTTTTAGTGGTGGCCCATACAGGTCATGCTTTTTTGGTGGCCCATGTAGGTCTACAACTAAATTGTTTCGGTTTCAACTAAGGGACCGCGCAAGCTTGTGATAAGGATATGATAAGTTATAGGATATCATCCACTTGATTGAATCGTTCTTGATCTCTATCGGATTCGAATTTCTTGACTTGCATCCTGCTTTGCTTCCTCTGAGCGCCTTTTATAGTTTATTTTGGATGCAGAGTAATGGAATAACAAGCAAGCAATGAGACTCCTGCAGGAACACCACAAGGTGTTGTGGTCACCTACAAAGATGAAGTGACACCAGAAGATAGAGGTCAATCAACTCAACAAGGTAATCAAGCAGATCAGCTCACCTCGAGGATACAACAAGACGATATTCCACTACCACCGCAGTTTACTCCACCGATGCCTACTTTTCCATCAGGACAGCTTATGGACGCACAGACTCGAGGATTAGCGAATGTGCGTAAGATTTAAGTTAGTCATAGCTATCTATTCCTAGTAATGCCATAGCACGTGCCTGTTAATTCATTTCCTTAGCCTCAAACCTAGTATTTTGAACTTGTTAATACTTGATACCTAAGTTTTTCTAAGCTGTAGTTTTCCTTGCTCTAACCAGATTCCTTTACTCTTGAATTACATATCTTTCATTGTCTAGGAAAATACTTTATTCCTTCTCTATGTGTTCTGCTTAACCCTCATCCTTCGATTTCTCCTTGATCATGATTCTTTGTTTGTGTCGTGCTTCAAACATATTTTGCAACCATGTCATCTCTTCTGACCGGTTATGTTTCGTTATTATTTGATTACGAGGACGCAATCCTCTTAAGGAGGGTAGATTATAAACAACCAGAATTTTTCAAAATTTAAAAACAAATTTTTAGGATTTTTTGGAATTTTTAACTAAATATTTTTTGGAATTAAATTAATATTGTGATTTTATTAAATATTAAAATATTATGAAAATAATATTTTTGGGTGTAAAATAAAGAATTAGACATAGGGTAATTTTTTTGGAATTTATTGGACCCAAAAACTAGTTTTAAACACATAAAAACAACGTTTTAAAATAAACCAAACTGAACCGGATTAAACCAACTAAATAAACCAAACCAAACCAATATTTCCTGAACCGAATCGAACCCTGTCTGAACCCAACCCTATCGGATCGGGTCGGATCCATGCCCGACCCGCCAACCCGAAACCCGACCCGCCTGCTACAGTAACTAAACCTAAACCCCGATCCCCTCGCCTCCCTGCCGTTTCACCCGCCGCCGACCGTAACCGCCACCACCGTCTGCTCGTTTTCCCGCCGCGTCCGCTCGCCTCCCCGTCCGCTCGTCTCCCTCAACTGTCGGAACCCTAGCCTATAAAACCCGACGAATCCGGCCAACCCGTCAACATCCTCCGCTTCTACCACCATGATCTCCGCCGTGACCTCGACACCCTGACTCCGGTGAACCCCGCTGCAACTCCGTCGTACCGAGCCCTCCGGCGACCCCTAGCTTCCCCGGCCACCTCTCCTCCGGCCGCCTCCATCACCTATCACCACCACGATCTCAACCCTGAGCCGAATCCCCCACCGCTGCCACCGCCTACCCGCCGCCTCCTTCGCTCAGAACCCCGACGACTTCGCCACGAACTCGTCGACGAGCACGGTATCGCAGACCCCGCCGCCTACCCGTGAGCACGGCAGCTGCAGCGCCACCGTCGTCGACGTGTGCCGCGCCACCGCGTGTACATGACGTATAGTCGTTACCGACCCCCTGTTCAGGTAAGTTCTTTTCTCTCCTCGTCGTCTCATTTTTTGAACCGTCTGTTGTGACGCGTTCCTTACGTGAACCTCTCGAAACTCGTGCAATCAGTTCGGGGTATCGCGTCCTGTGTCAGTCGCAAATCGTGACGCAAAAACAGGAAAATAACCCTTATTTTTGAAAATTCAAAAATTGGTCCCGAACTCGCAAGCTCACGACCGTTTTGCGTGCAGCCTGTTAATTAATTCTAAAATTTACCTAAAAAATAATTTAGACCATATAACCAAGTTTTAAAACCCTATTTTAGTTTAATTTATTATGTTGTAGATTGTAATTATTTTGCGGGTGAAATTGACCAAAAACTTGGTCTTTAAAAATCCAATTTTTCCCGGAACTGGGTGTGCCCTGCTAAACGAGGCAACTTGGTCGTGTGCAAACTTCACCAAAAGGTGTGCACCGTCAATACGAACGTGTGAGATTTTGCGAAAGTTGATTTGGATGTGCGTGCACACCGGAATCAACGCGTATCCGTCGACAACGCCCCGTATCGGCCCTGTTCTGAAACTCGTTGTAACTTCGTGTGTGCTTGTCGTTTCGAAACGTAACTTGCTTCATCGGACTCGTAGCAATAC
Source organism: Iris macrosiphon (assembly GCA_036927795.1). Lineage (NCBI taxonomy): Eukaryota > Viridiplantae > Streptophyta > Magnoliopsida > Asparagales > Iridaceae > Iris > Iris macrosiphon. Next base: position 169,088,940 of record JAYESA010000002.1, read on the forward strand.
ACTAGTCCTGTGACCCAAGTTTGATTCGATTCTGAGAACGTTGACAAAATCCCGTATCGTGGGCCCCACGGCTCTACTTGACGGGCGATTTTGTGATCGGCTAATCGGAATCTAGTTCTGGATATTCTGCTGGGTTCGTATCATCGTTCTGGACTTATAGACACTAAGTTTGACAAATTTAGAGAACATTGTCTCTGGCACATTTCTCGGTGCGAAGTGGGCCACATGTGGACCCCACTTTGACCAGAAATGATCAATTTTGCCCCTGTGTCCAAATTGGACTTATGGACAGGCAATTCTAGCTATTTCATATCTTCTGAGCATGATGGTAGTATTTATTTTAGCATCCGGAGGAGTACCTGAAGATCCTGCTGTTACCGGAGCAATTGGAGGAAACCAAATCCTAGGCAAGTGTACCTTGTCAATCTTGCAGTACTTGCTTATATTATTCCTTTGATTTATTTATATGATATATCTGTTCAACCTAGGATCGTGTAACATTTTTTAGCGTCCGAATAAGATTCGGGTGTCAACGCCGTACGCGAAGTTGTGTAACGTCACCTAGAGATTGATATCGCGACCCTATACATTTTCGTGCTTGCATTATCAAGTACGTCATACCATAGGACACTTGACACTGTTCATGAGATAGAATCTTCTTGAGTTATTCATGGTGATTCTGTATAGGTTACAGGATTCGTGACATAGATTTTCTATATGCATATCTATCATTATGACTCGTTGCATTAGTTAGAGGTCATGATCTTGCGTGTTATGGACATGAGACGTCGTGGACATGAGACGTGTGATTACATTGGGTAGGGAGAGTATTACCATATTAAAGGATGATTATAATATATATAGTTTTCTGGAGGTGTCTTAGACTCTGACCAGAGCTTTGGCACAAGTTCTGGCCCTTCGAGATATATAATAGTTTCAGCCTGAGTATGATTAATGCTTTCACTTGCATATCACTTAGTTGATTACTTAGTTTGCTCTATTGATACATTTTTATATACTGTATTTATTTGGCTTGAGTTATTCTTGTACCTTGTTATGTCACCTGAGGACCTGAATCTGGATTATGTCCCCAGGTTTAGCAGAGGAGATTTATCCCGAGGTATACGGGACAGGAGCAGGCGCTGGAGCAGTACCAGTACCAGAGGATGTGGTGATGCCAGAGAATTTCTCCTGAGTATTTGCTTTATATACTCAGTCATTTCTATTCTTGATACTCTATTTCATGTCTCGTGGATTAATGTATTAAACTCATTATCGGGTTGTTCCCCGAGACATTTATTGAGACTTGTTGATTATTATTTCATCTTGATTATTCTGATATTGATTGTGTTTATCTTCTGTGGATGAGATTAGTATCGTAGACCTTTACTGTAAACCCCCTCGACCAGATTTCAGCTTAGATAGAGAAATTAGGATTATTTTTAAAAAATTAGGAATTAATTACAGCTTTTTAATTTATTAAGCAATATCCTATATTGCTTAGTGCACCTGACCATCACATCAATATTTAGAGCATTACACTGACTGTTACCCCCAAACAAAGTTCACATACCTCTCCTAGACATGCCAGTCTACTATTCTAAACTTTGTGCAACTCACAAATACCCTGACATGAGTCTCGTTTTAGTCGCACAAATATCGTTACAAACGTCCGTATTAATTTTTAATTAATTTCCAAACCTGTACCCTTGTCCGTTCCAATCGAAATTAGAGGCCCAACAGGAACCTGTTTTATCCAAACTAAATTACGTTATTATTCTATTTTGAGTATACTACGTTTAGTATACTTACACTTCACTAAATTCTGGCCCTGCATATTTTTAAATAATTAGAAAACACCGTGCGCATTAATTTCTAAATAAATTAATACGGTGACCAGCATCACCCAAAACTAGGCCCAGCCCCTACCCAGACTCACTCCCACACCCTCAAGACCCTTACTGAACACCCCCCTCATTTTTGTACATTACATCGCCCTCAGGAATGAGGTATTTTTCTCAAACAAATTCGCAATTGCGCAAATTCCCAATTAATTAGGACTCTTGTGCAATTTGTGAAACTGCAGGGTTTTATCTGCAAAATGGATTGGGTGAGGTGTCCACCTCCCATTGGAGGGTGATTCTCCACCCTCCATTCCAAAATAGGTCCCAATTCAATACATTTACATGTATTTATGTAGCCTACAAATATCTAGATATTTTCACACATGAAATGACATAAATGCCCCTAACCCTAACCCCGTAACAAACCTAATAAATACCCCCCCTCTCACCCGAACCTCACTCACTCAGCCCTCAGCCAACCCCCACCGCCACCACTTCTCCCCTGCCACGACCCCCCCCTCGGCCTTCCCCCGGCCACCGCACCACCGCCGTATCCGCCGCCACCCACCGCCGCCAGCACCCACACCACCATCACCATCATCTTCACCATCACCCCCCCGCACCCCCGACTCCCCCTCACTCTCGCCACCGCCACCATAGGCCACCACCACCGCCACTACCACCTTCGCCATCACCTCCGCCACCGGACCACCACCGCCACCCCTCCTCGGCCGCCGCAACCACCGCCACCACCCGCCACCACCCGCCACAGCACCCCCCGACTCCCCTCCCGACCACAGCACAGACCCCCGACTCCCCTAGCCCTCACCACCGCCACCACAGGCCACCACCACCACCACTACCACCTTCGCCATCACCTCCGCCGCCTCCCCATTACCCTGCGCCGCCGCCACCGCCACCGCAGCCGCCGCTGCAGCCGCTACTGCTACTGCCACTGCTACTGCTGCTGCTGCTGCTGCGGCTGACCACAGCCGGAGCTCCGCCCCTCCGCCGGCGATGACGACCCGGATGCGGGCCCCCCCCTCTGACACGTCAGGTACCCCCCTGTATATATACGTATATATAT